>NDXB01020247.1:99959-116488 GCA_002631895.1 Agapornis roseicollis | reverse complement strand
AAAAAAAGGGTTTAAAAGGTAACATTAAAAAAAAAAAAAAAACAAAAAAAAAACAGAATTCGCCAACTTCATAATCATGAGGTCTGTTTAAAGGTGTATGCACTTTGCCAAATAGATTTGTGTTTGACCTATTGCTTCTTGATTAACCCTGTTTCACAGGTCTGTCCACATAAAACCCTTTGAATTTCATAGATTTGTATTTAAGTCATCAGTCCCTCAGCACTGCAGAAGCTTGGAACAGCTTTCATAGGAAGTCAGTTACTAATGCTTACCCCACTTCCTGTAAGCTCAGATGAAAAATAAAATTAACATATTTTTACCTTAACCTGAACTGCAATTTAAACAGTGATCTAGATATTTCAGATTAAAAGAAAAATTAACAGATTTGCCATGAGCATCTCTAATCAAACAGCAAAAGTACAAATAAATTTTTGCTTTCTTTTGATGAAAGTCTTCTCCTTCTTTTTCATATCTGTGTTGAGCTCCAAGACTCAGATTATAACCACAGCGCAATTTTCAGAAATCATTAAGAAACTATTCATTTCTTCTCACGAAAGAACCTGAGAACCTAATAGCAGTTATAACAAAAAAATCCTTGTTTCCAAGGAGCTTATACAATAGCAAATAAAAATATTCAATGTAAAGTACTTTATAGTTACTGAAAGATATTTCTTGACTTGTTAAGGTCTGACTGTTACAATAACCATATTTTCTGTAGTCAATGTAATTGCTATTTAAGAGTGATTATTGATTGCACTTGTTACCTGCCAACTTTCAGAGAGCACTTTTGGTCATTAACAACTGCAAGGGCAGAAGAAATTAATACCTCCCCACCATTTTTTTATCAGACTCTGGAGGGAAATCCTAACTGCCCAAAGCCGCATTCTAATTTGTTGCCTTGGGCCTGCTTGCTAGTGGTTCCTCTACACACCAATTCCATCAAACAAACTGAAGTGAACCGACTAAAACCACAAAGGTATTAACCATCTCTGGCTAGGATGAAGGCTACACTACAAAAGTGTTGCCTGCATATACACAGCTCAGATCCAAAACTCCTGCTGAAGATTCAGACAGACTTTTTCTTCTTTAATCACTTAAAGAAAGAATGTAACTATGCCTCAGAAAAGAAACAACACCACCACATATTTTTCTAGTATGGGCTGTCACAGCTATTCTGGCAGAGCTCTAAAAACAGAAGACCAGCTGCTCTGCCCAGTCCTCCTCATAGTATCCAGGCAGCTCTCAAACATCCCATTAAACATGGGAAGCATTAGGGACTAGATTGCACAGTGACATGACAAATTATCTAATGGTTCACAAAACACTGTGGACAGAAGTAGGATTAGCCTAACAATGTTATTAGCAAAGTACCCTCCAAAACACACAGATCTGGAAAAGTCAGGATTAGACATGACGACATAGAGACAATGTGTTCTTGTATACCTAAAAGACTGGATAAATTCTACAAAAGAAGGCGTCTCCTAGCCCTCAGCAGAGCATCCCTTTCCCTACACATCTTAGCAATTTCTGCTTACTTTCTGCTATGGCTTGCGAGTCCACATCTAACCAAGGATTTTTCCAGATGGCTGTCTGTAGAGGAGAACCTGAGGAAATGGACATTTCCTGTAGCCCTCTAAGATGTACTAGGCAGCTATTACTTCATTTCTTCCTGATTCTTCTTTGGGACAGCCTCATAAAAACAAGCCTGGTCCACTGATACACTGGCATAGTATCCTTGACACTTCACTGCAATTATCATTTCTAAAACATATTTTGACCTGAAGGGAAAAAGTGCAGAAAACCAAGGTGTCTGAAAGAAAGAGAAAGTGAAGGTGGGGAAGAAACCAAGAGCAACAAAAAAACTGGTCAACATCTATATACAGTCCTTTATCATCTAAAAACACTGACTGATATTTTAGCAGCATTTCTGGGCCCTACTACATTTGCTATTCACATTGGTTTTATATTATCTTCCAGGAAGTACATGCTGAGCATAGCCTTCCATAGCTATGGGTATGTTTCACTAAGCAGAACAGAAGGATGTTCAGAACATCCTTCACAAAACAAAATCTCCTTAGAAGCTGCATAGTTTTTAAGGCTAAACTATTTCAAGGAGGTATATGGCTTTCCCTGGTAAGTTTTGGAGCAAACTCTGGTCATTTCAAGGAAGAGAATTTATAGTACACCACTAACAGGTATTTAGACACACCTTATTTTCAAAGATGTTTCAATGGTTTTATTTTCTCTTCAAATCAAAGCAAGAAAGACATAAGCTTTGAAACCTCCAGGGTTGTTCCACTCAATTTAATTAATCACTTCCATCCTCCTTTTATTTCTGCTAACACTCTTTGGACTGCAAGCATTATAAAGTACACAAATACAAATGGCTGGAAAACATATTTAAAACCCAAAATGAAGCAAATACAATATTAAAGATATGTAAGGTTTAGGGAAATGATTTTGTTAGAATATCATGGTTTTGAAGTATACTTTGAAGTATGAATGGACTTTTAGAGAGTGCAAGGGTCCCTCAGACTGAAAAAGAATAATGGTGAGTGTATGAGAGAACAAAAAGAAAGGATAAAATGAAAATTGGAACACATTTCTTCCTTTAAAGTAAGAGTTCTTTGTTTCCAGATTGAATTGTTTGAATAGACTAAATAGCGCTATTATGTGCTATCCATTTAGTTGCCAATGCAAAGAGGCTTTTGATAAGAAAATGGAGAATTGAGATTGCAACAATAATGATGAGATGCAGAGATGACAGAAATCACCCCAAATTAATGTATTAAGTCCTCAAGCTAAAGAACTATATATCAATATCTAATACCACCTTTAAACCTTTTCTTTAAAATTCCCTGCAGAAAACAGCCAAAACGAACCTCTCAACTGAATAACAGATAGAGCACACTGAGGAAGCTTCCTGTATTCTACGACAACTTCTTGTTTACTTTACACATGCTGGTTCTGCAAAGTCCTATGATATCCCATAGGGACATAATAAAAAAGGTTCTCAATATATACATTAACTCACAATCTATGAAGTTAGGCACTGAAAGAGCATTCTTTTTTATACCATGTTAATCACCCTACATAATTTTAAAGAAAATAACAATTTTTCAAGAAGCTTTTGACTTGTCCCATAGAATTATGTATCAGGAACGTGATTTATAGCACCATATAACATGTTTATCAAACTTCTGTGATTTATCACCCTGCCATAGCAAATGCTTGCCATGATAGCTTTGTGCACTGTGGTCATTTATAAGATAAACACCAAGGAGATGACTTTCTTTTTTCTAAATGATTCAGCTATGTAGAGCTTAGCTTCAAAGGAAACCACATACTTGCTAGCAGACGACTCTTCGGACTGCAGTTTAATAACAAGTATGAAAACAGAGATTGTTTATGCTTGTGAAGGGTCCTAAAAACTTATGTTGCAAATCAACATAGTGCTAAAGACATCTCCCAGCGGACCACTTCATGATATAGAAGCTCCACATAGTGGCATATTTCATGAACAATTGTCATTTTAGGTTTACTTGCATTATTTGAGTTCTATTTATATCTTTTTCCAGAGATATGCAAGATGAACAAGTCTAAACTTGCAAAGCAAACCCAGAATTACTGATACAGTTTCAAATACCACAAATTTCACAATAAAGTATCTATGGAAGAGACAATTAAGAGTAGCTGGAAGCTAATACATTTTTATCTAACCAAGAAAATGCCATTATGCAGAAAAATTAAAATACCTCTTCCAAGGTGGTGTCAGAAATACCATAGCCAGTCACGTGTAGACGATGCAGGCTTTGATCTAAAGCCTGAAAAAGACTTTTAAAAGAGGTCTTATCTGCCGTTTCTGGAATCACATAGGTCAGCTCAGCCCCACTGTTCTCTTTCAAGAAGGCTTCTGGGATGTGGGTCTGTACAAGAGATGTGATCTGAACAGTATGTTTAGGATCCTGGATTTCAAACACAGAGGGCTATGAGAAAGAAAGATAATAATGAACAAAAAAAAATATATCACCAGAAGTATGGGAATTGGTAATAGAATTCATAGAGGAAAATTTCCACTGATGAAATTGCTTCAAACCTGGGACACAGAGACTACTTCCCAGGAATAAAAACCAGTGAGACAAAGCATTTTTCAGCTAAATATTGAAATTCATCAATTTCAAAGATGTCATTGTGATCTTTTAAAGAATAGTAATAATAATGCCACCCACAAAAAAATACCAAGAAAGCTAATAAAACCATGTTTTGCAGACTTTCTTGCAGGGACATACACCTCCCTTAGAACACACACGGCCATTACTTGGCAAGCACTGTGAAATTCCCTACATTACTTTTTTAGCATACCTTTTTTGTCAGTGTTAGACTGTGTCCCTGGCCATATGTTTCTCTCAGATAAGAGGGAGAACCCCAGCACTTCAGCTGGCCATGCTGCAGGATAGCAATGTGATCACTGAGCACCTCTGCCTCATCAAGATGGTGAGTGGTAAAGATCAATGTGCAACCTGCATCAGAAAGATTAGTACATGTCTACAAAACCTGGTTTCTAGAGAAACGCATCTTGCTTTCACGAGGATCCTTTAACCTTAAGGGAATATGGTTTAGCTCCCTTCAAAACATAAATGCAAGACACAAACAAAATCTGCATTCAGATTTACAGTGAGTTAGAGTCAAGTCTAAGCATGCATTGCCTTGTATTATACATGTAAGCAATATTAAGCATTACAACTTCAAGTTGTTTTAAGAGTGTAAGAGATGCCTTAAAATCATATAACAGCAGTGTCTGTTTCAATGGATCATTCACTGTGAGTTATTACAGCTAATTGAGTGCTTACTAGCTGAAGAGTTTGCTTCTCACAATCAGTTTTTTACCTTATGGCTCTCAAAAATTAATGTAGCAAATTAGAAGTATATATGCATCTCTACACAGATATGAGAAAAATGGGAAATGAAAATCATAAAATAATTTTGAGAAGCTAACAAAGAAGAAAATGTTAAGAGAAGAAAAACTTGAGGACAGATCTCAAAACGAAGCTCAATCTTCTGTCAGACCTCACATCCTTTTGAGAGAGAACAGATAATTTTTGTAAGCTCATTTGGCTGTTGTAAAGTTTCTCAAGTTAGATTAAATATTACCTCTGAAATTAATGTATTTAGTTACTTAATAGTACTAGTAATATTCTGAAGATCCTGATTAAATTGATTGAAACAGAATTACAGAAAGGGAAGTAAGGAGCAAATTATGTGTGCAGGCTTTGTACCAGCTTTATACTTTAGAAGAACATCCCAGATGCTACGTCGAGAACATGGATCTACTCCACTGGTGGGCTCATCTAGAACAACTGTCTTTGAGTTTCCAATGAATGAGATAGCAATTGACAGCCTCCTTTTCATTCCTCCAGAAAGAGCTCCAACTGGTTTGTACTGGTGCTGGGATAAATCCACATCTTCCAGAGCTCTGAAGTTCAGAAGTTTGGAAAAGTTTACCTCCAGTCACACCATGTGCACACAGAACTGAATTACTGAAAAGTCATTGTAAATAGAAAGTGAAAACAACACTACCTCTGACATTACACTTTTTGATGACAAGAAAAATAGGGGAAAAAAGTTATTTCTCTACCTATGCAGTATAAATTCTCATCACCACCTGAAATGCAAATTCTGGATCAATATTGTGCAGGAAATTATTGTGCAGGATAAGAACAGACAATTTTGAAATTAATTCCAATAAAATAAATGCCAGTTTGTCTAACAATTTCAGCAAACTCTATAGAGTATAGCCTCTTAAGCCACGGTAAAGATGGTTATTTCATAACTCAAACAGTGCTCCAGTTTTTGCAGATACATATCAAATCTTAAAAATTGCCTGAGTTTTTAGGAAATGTATAGTCATTTGAAGTAAATAAGGTAGAACTACTGATTTTGGGGTTGTTTTTTGGTTTGGTTTTTTTTTTAAGACATGTTTCTGTGATCTAAACAAATTAGTGATCCCTATGTAGAGTAATACTACCTAATCCAACCTAATGTAATCCCTGTGTTAAGGACTTAGAGATACCTCACAGATATTGCCTTTTCTGCCCCTGCCCTCTGACGAACTTGCCTCTGAGCAGTGTGCGGAAACACAGTCAACAAAGGCAGCACTAAAAGACCACTGATTTATTTTTCATCCCATTGAACATCCACTCATTGACCTAAAAGGTTTCAGTTTCTATTAGCCTGGCAAGCAAGACAGAAAAGACTCAACAGTGCTAAGCTAATCCCCTGAATCATCTGAATGTATATGCAGTCTGTAAACCGTGCCATTTAACCTGAGAGAATTTTTCATTTTAAAGAAAACAGGTTCCTATAACTATTTTATAGATATATATCCAGAAAAATTATTCTTAATCTCTTTGGAGCCCTTTTCTTTGCTTAATGAAAAGCAAATTTTTTTCATTGTTTTGCTGCATTTCTATTTTCTCTGAAATATTTTAAAGAACTCAATGCCTTTAAAACATATTATTTCTTTTCTTAGCAGCAAGGCCTGTAGAGTTCTGAATATTCTCGTATGTCATTAGTATGACAGATTGTTGCTGAAATGGCAATTCAGAAGTCTAAGTACAATAAAATACAGGATACTATTTTGCAGAAATTTTAAACCAAAAACTGTTTGAGCTGGTTTTATTGTCCTACAGAGTTGGTGCTGTTTTTCTAGAGAGAATGCAATGTCCCACACTAGAAATTTTTCAGATCAGAATTTTTAAGTAATGGGTTTTTCTGATAGCTACCAAAAGGAAAGCCACTTTGCTGCAAATGTATCTGCATATGTCTAATTGTACATTCAAAGAAAAGTCCCATCAACTTGGCATTCTTTTCTGTTAAAGCATGGAAGTGCCCAGTCCTTCACACAGTCTAGCATGATTTAGAAGGTAAACAGAAACTATTTACACTGCCACACTATTAGAAAAGCATACATTTTACTCCTGAAGTACAGAAAATGAACCAGTTTGATACTGGTGAACAAGATCTTACCTTGTATGGTTTACTAGCTGTTTAATATACATGATGCAAAAATGGAGAAAATCTAGTCCTATATCAATAAGTAGAGACCCACTATAGACCTGACAAGTGGCAAATCCTCTGAGATGATGTCAGAGCTGTGGCTTTTTTTTTCCTATTGGATTGCTTGTTCTCAGAGCCCTTCACTTGTTAAACACATTTAAAATCTGAATTAAACAAGGAAAATGTTGATGGCTTATTTAAAAATATTATAACAAGTACTGCCTTAACCTGCCTTTTCTGGTTTTCCAATCTTCCCTTTATTGCAGGTGATGGAAAACAGGATAATAAACATATAGTCAGTGTTGACTTATCTGAAAACTCGAGCTGAAGTCACAGCAGTTTACTTTCTATCTGCCTCTCCAGCATGGAGGGAGGTAAGGCAGACAGTAGGAGGCAGGAACCACTAGAGCTGATACCAGGCTTACCATCTCCAATTCAGTCATAACATGTTTATTTGATGGTTCTTTATACCAGGATTTCAAATATTGACAGTTCCACTACAAGCACATTCAAGTAAAGGTTGAAAACTAGTAAATCTATTTTCAAAAACTCATATAAAACCTGCAGTTTCTATTTACTTCTACTTGCAATTTTGCTTTAGTACTTTCTTGTTTGACTGGCTTGCAAGAAACACTACCAATTTACTTGACAGTTTTCAACAAATGAAAGAAAAACTTACCCATGGACTTTCTGATTCAACTCTTCTTTTGTCCAGCCAGGTGCCTTCACTGATCCATAAAACAGCAGATGTTCTCGCACAGTTAGCACATTGAACAGGACATCATACTGTGGGCAAACACCCAGCTCTGTCCTGATGGCAGCCAGATCACTATGTATGTCCTTTCCATTAATAATAATGGTACCAGAGCTGGGTGGATACAGACCAGTCAACAACGACCTGATACAAGAAAACAAAAATTCAGCAAGATCATGTGTAATGACTGCACTTGGATTTCCTGAGGCATTCAGCTGAGAACAGATGCAGAAACACTGCTTTTTTTTTTCTTTTTTTTAGTTTTGAGCACTTTTTTCTTTCAAATATCAACAATCCTTCATTTTCTTAATCCCAGAACAAAATAACAGAATCCATTTTTTCCCAACCAAATATAACAAATCATTGTTTCCTTTTTCACATGTGTATTCTAGCTGAGGACTAATTCCAGATTGGATCCCATTCCACATCACTGGTTTTATTAAAGCTGATCATAGTTAACATAAAGGTAGAAATATATAGAGTTCTTCAGAAATTTTAAATGTCATTTTTATTTTGTTATTTTTGCTTCTGGTTAACTGCCAAGAAATAAGTCCTTTGCAACCTCTAGTAACAAAGCACAATACCCCCATAAAACTTCACACTCTGTGTGTGATAGGAGTACACACGGAATGCCAGAAAAGGATGCAAAAAAAAACCATTTTCCTGAGATGTGCTTAACTCCACAACTAACATGCTCAGCTCCTACTTAAGCTGCTCCTGAACTATTACATCATGTTTCAGTGGCACAGAGGACTCAGTTCTTTATTCATTACATTGCTTTTGTCGTATATATATAGCCTTCACTTCCTCTGTGATTTTGAGAGTTTACTAAATATTTATTTGGCGAAGAAAGGAAAAGAAAAAAAAAGACATAGGAAAGAATTCACAAATATTTTGAAGCGAGAAAGTATAGCAGAGATCAGAGAGGAGTGTAATAGCACTGAACAGCAGACTTACATAATTGTTGTTTTGCCAGCTCCATTAGGTCCCAAGAGTGCTGTTATCTGACCTCTGTGGAAAGTGAGGCTGAGATCTTTAATTGCAGCCTTCTGGCTATCCATGTGCTCTTTGGTGAGAGACACTAGCATGACACCAATAGTAGCTTCTTCAATGCAAGGGCCTTTCCAAATTGGAGGTGCTGGGTCTGTATAGGAAAGAGCAGCAGATCAAGAGGGCTGCTGACTCTAAAGATGCAAGTGTGTATATATGTGAAATAACAAATTAGCTTAATCCTTGTTACCATTTACCAAAATTTACAATAGATGTTCAGCTGGTCTAAATGGACATTAAGTCCACTGAAATTAAAGATACCATGTCAGTTAAAAATTGCTAAGAATTTGGCCTATTTGCAATTTTAAAAAGCAACCTAAACCAAGTTATATGTATGTCCACATATTTCTCTATCGAGTCATAAAATAGTTATATTTTATTTCTAGTAGATGAGAAACTTAACATGAGCTGGCAGCTTGTGCTCACAGCCCGGAAAGCCAACCATATCCTGGGCTGCATCAAAAGGAGCGTGACCAGCAGGTCGAAAGAGGTGATCCTGCCCCTCTACTCTGCTCTCGTGAGACCTCACCAGGAGTACTGTGTGCAGTTCTGGTGTCCTCAACATAAAAAGGACATGGAGCTGTTGGAACAAGTCCAGAGGAGGGCCACAAGGATGATCAGGGGACTGGAGCATCTCCCATACGAAGACAGGCTGAGAAAGTTGGGGCTGTTCAGCCTGGGGAAGAGAAGGCTGCGTGGAGACCTCCTAGCAGCCTTCCAGTATCTGAAGGGGGCCTATAGGGATGCTGGGGAGGGACTCTTCATTAGGGACTGTAGAGAGAGGACAAGGGGTAACAGGTTCAAACTTAAACAGGGGAAGTTCAGATTGGATATAAGGAAGAAATTCCTTAATGTTAGGGTGGTGGGTCACTGGAATGCGTTGCCCAGGGAAGTTGTGAGTGCTCCATCCCTGGCAGTGTTCAAGGCCATGTTGGACAGAGCCTTGGGTGGCATGGTTTAGTATAGGTGTCCCTGCTTCTGGCAGGGGGGTTAGAACTAGATGATCTTAAGGTCTTTTCCAACCCTGAATATTCTATGATTCTATGAATAAGCACTTATAATAACATTGCCTGAATCATTGTTATATGCCCTTAAGTATGTGAACTACTCCATAAATGCCAACCATTTTTAGGCACATTACTTTACATAACATTAACAGGCATAGCCAGTCAATCCTCTTTAATTGCCCTCAGTCAATAAAGTAAACCAGATCTCTTTGCAAAATGATTCAGAGCAACAATTTAACCTAAACATCACTCAAGATCTTCAATGCAGGTAAGATATCCAGCATTTCTCTAACTGTGAGGTAACAAGCTCAGTAACCTCAGTAACCTCAGTGACCATATGACATAGATTAATCTGACTTCCTTTCTGGGTCAGGATGAAAGGTTGGAACTACTTTCCAAACATGAGCATGGTCAATCACCAGCCCTATAAATATATTATAAATATGTAATATTTTAGCTTATTGCAAATGCAAAATCTTTTGAGATGAGAATACTTGACATAATGTATCAAAATACATAAATTACATATTTATATGATGTTTATAGTTTATGATTCTAATTTATGTAATAAAATCACACATAATTAAATATATGTTATCAAGAAAGAGGCATGCTTTATATAAAAATACATAAAAATATACAATCAAATTATAAGTTAAAAGTATTTCAAGGATTGGTTTGCTTATGAATATGGGTTTGCCCTTTTAACAATCAATTTTAAGTTTAGAAAACAGTAAAGGAAGAGAATCAAACTGGAGCGGAGGGGGAAGTTAATAAAATATACTTTTCAGATTCAGTAAGAGGCAATACACTGCAACAGGAGGAACTTTAGAGATACTTATTTTGCATTCTTCAAAGAGTTTTATTAAATAGTTGTGTACAGTAGTTTCCATTGAATGAGTCAAGCATTACAGGTGGCAGCTCAATTAACGTTTAGTATATAATATTCATAGTATATACTACATAACAGAGGATAGAAAGGGACAAGATCTAAACACAGAACACAATTTATGTACCAAGCAATGACAAAAGTAGGTTGATAAAAATCAGCACACCATTTGGAAAAGTGCTGTTGTTAAAATTGTTATGATCACAAACCTTTGTCATGGAAGTTTTCATTGAAGAAAAACATATTAGAATTCAGAAAACGTCTCTTCCTCCTCTCTGCACCACACAGGTTCTTCCAGTAGGAAACAGTAAAGGGAAAATACCATCGGTTCTTTAATCCAGATTTTCCTAGATGATAATTATGATAGAAGCTGTTGCAAAATTTGTAGTGATTTCATATTTGTTTGTAGACTACTAATGTCCTATCATTATTTAAAAGAGCTAGTTAGGCCATTTAATCAGCTCAAACTCTTTACTGCACATAACAAATGTTATTGAAGTGAAAAAAGTCATTTGGCCAAACCAGCAGATCCTGCCATAAAATAATCAATCCTCAGTCATACTGTGTTTTACCTTATCCCCAGATCAGCCTTAAAGTGCAACAGAATCATAGACTTAACAATATATAGGCACAGCCTAATATATTCTTGTAACCTAGAGAAATGAAAAGGCACCAAATGGCAGGCCAAAGCAAATATTTTTATTTTTTATTATAATAATAACAATCCATTGCAGCAATAATTAAAGATTCTTTCACTACTACCTACATGATTTAAGCAAATCAGCCAGTATAAGAAACACTTATTGTAGCATGGAAACAGAAAAGGACAAAAATATGCTCCTACACACAACCTAAATTGCATTGCCCAGTCTTTCCAGGCTTCACTTACCAATCACACAATACAGTCTTGTGTGTTTGGAACTGTATTTCATTGACACTGAAGGGCAGGTGTCAATTTAAGCCAAAGTTTATAAAATTCAGTTGTATGTTTCACATACTCCTCTCTTATAATTTTATAAAATTACTTTTATATTTTTATATTTTAAAACAAATGCAGAGTAGCTGGAAGAAAAGGTGACTTGCAAAATCAAAAGAAAAAGAAATTTCAAATAGCTAGTGAGGCATTAGGCTATGACTAAAAATGCATCATACAACTCAATAATACTCATAATACTTGGTTAATGGAGAAAATCTAACTACTTCCTGAAAATATATTTTTTTAATATTCTAAGTTAATTAGTTTTCTCTATGCATTGCTCTGTGGACTGACAGAGAGCAAGATACAGTCACCAGGCAGTCTGAAATCTTTGTGATCTGAAAACACATTGTTCTTCATGGGTTTCAGCCTGGGTTACCCTTTTCACAGGAAGTTTTGCTACTAGACTGAGCTCTGTTACTGTGGGGTACCAACAAATTACTAAGTCTTTCAAATATTAGTCATCCCTGCAAGCTAACAGAAGGTATTTTATTCCTGGCTATAAATTCTAGTTCATGTGTTAGCACTACTCAACATTTGTGTATGTAGGAAGACTCACTGAGTCCCTAAAGGTAATCAGTCAGTTTTGCCCATCAGAAACTTAATTCATGAAAAGGTCAGGTTTTGGTTTGGTCGCTACAATGAGGGAAGCCCATTCTATAAATCCATTCAACAACTTCTTCAAAAACATGAAATAAAAACAACACCATAATCTTACCAGGAATAATATTGCTGAAATACCAGCCACCTACAAAATATAAAATGGAGTCGAAGAGCATCATCCAACACAGCCATCCAAAGGTCATGAATCCTCCTTGTGCCACTGCCTGGTGCATATTATTCCACTGAATTCCTGGTAGTAAGAGTAATAATAATAACAATAATAATAATAATGATTTTTTAAAGGTCAAAGTTAAATCAGTAGAGCATTAAAGATCACAAAACAATATCACATATTTCTGGGTATTTAAAAGCTGACACAAAAAAGACTATAGTTAATCACAGCAATCCTAATGAATAGAAATGAATTGCTATGCCTTTTCAAGCTGCTGTTTAGAACAGCAGGTGACACTGCTGCTGCAAAAACACAGAAAAGTTGTTGCAAAAAGGGCTGTTTATGAAGTTTAAGCTGGCCCTTATTTGTCAAAATTAAAAACAACTGATAAAATGGAGCACTGACCTCTTCAATGAATCAGGCTTTACACCATTGTGCTGATATTATCAACAAATGGGTTACACAAAGTTTAAAATAATTTCTACAGTGCTAAATCTGAAAATGTAAATCTGAATTCTAACTAAGGAAGTATTTGTGTGCATTGACCATATTCAGAAGAAAACTGAAACAAACTCCCTGAGAAATTGCATCATAAAATTATTAAGTTGCAGAAGACATGAAAGGAAGAAAGGAGGTGCAAAACACTAGTACTACAGAAAGCTAACATATTGCTTAATGGAAAAATAACCAAATTGTAAACAACTAAAACAAAACAAAGCATATTTTGCTCTTTCTCCAAAGATGACTAATTTTGATGAAGAGTCTGGTGAGAAATTTAAGTAATATTTTCTGCGACTGTCTCTTCCACTCTTAACAACTCTTGTGTGATTATGATACCTTTTCAATGCCTAATGGTTTGGAACATCCACTTTCTCAATATTGATCTTCCAAAGTAATAAAAAAAGGATTTCATTTTTTTATATATTTAGATATATAAATGACATCCTTCATAGATATTTATCAAGGGCCCAGACATTCAACTGTTACTTTTCTAAAAGCATCTACAACAGGGACAGCTCTTAGCTTGAAGATAGTAGTGATCACCATGTCAAAACATTTAATAACCTCTTGGAACACTTAGCCAGTTTCCAAACATTTTTTTCTTCCTGATATTTAAACATAACAGGGTGTTCTCATGCATTTCTGCACCTGCACAGTACCTCAGCGGGGATTTTTCCACTGCACCCAAGTTTGCAGAAATCCTGGGTCCCAGAGACCAAGGATGATGTATCTTTGGTGAAAGAGGATCAGATCAAGGAATACTTAGACAAACTGCACATACATAAGTCTCTAAACCCTGATGGGATGTACCTAAAAGCACTAAGGGACCTGGCAGATATCATTGCAAGGCCACTCTGAATCTTTGATTGATCATGGCAACTGGGAGACATGGCTAAAGACCAAAAGAAACAAATATCACTTGAAGAACAAGGACCCAGGGAACTACAGGCCAGTCAGCCTCACCCCAATCCTTTGGAACGTGATGGAGCAACTAATCCTGGAAATGATTTCTGGGCACATTAAGGACAAGAATATCATCAGGAATAGTCAGCATATCTTCACTGAGAGGAAGTCATGCTTGACCAACTTCATTAAACTTCTATAATGAAAGGGCTGGCTTGTTAGATGAGGGGAGACTACTGGGTCTTATCTGCCTAGAGCTTTTCTTCTAACCAGAGAGCTTACCTGTTTCTTGGCCCTCAAAGAATGTAATGAAAAATACTCCATGCCCAAAGGCAGTTGTAGAAAGAAGACACTACAACAACAGATAAAGAGGATGCAAACATCAGTAAAACACATCATTAACAAGCTCCGTGAAATAAAGTATCTTGTGACACTAAAAGCAAGCACAAAATATATATAGAGGTTTCTTTCATGTGAGCAAATGGTCATTGTTTTCTTTTATATTTTAGCAAGACTCCCCCACATACTGTACTAATAGTTGCTCAATTTTAAAGAGCTCCATCACCTACCTATTAAAATTGGAAAGCATTATTTATAACAGGTTGTAGATCACCATAAATCTACCGCATACTAAAAGCATGTAATGTCTAACACTGTAAAAGCATGCAAAGGAATGTACTTTCTGTGAAAATAGCAGTCATCCTACTCATTTTTATAAGAACAGAACTCAAAAAGAGACAGAGGCAGAAAGAGCACGTGCACTGAGTACTATATGCTTCGACAGCAATTTGTGCAAGGGAATAATGTTTGACTTCCAAAAATGCAACATAGTCATGCTGTATTGCAAAAGTACACATGGAAAATGAGCAAGTTAGTGAAGCAGTACAACAAGGAAGTGCAACTGATAGTCAGTGGAAAAAATTGGTGAGCTCATGAAGGCAGGAGATCCAAAACATTACTAAAATTGATAAGCATAACACAGTGATAAAATTCTGCAGTCTGAAAATGATCTGAAATTGTTCATTTTATCTCCTATTTTAATTAATGAAATTAAGTAAGGTTTCTGGCAAAAAAGTAATACACCCTGCCAGCTCTCTGAAGAAAGAACTTTGACATAGGCTGCTACAGAAAAGAAAAAACTAATAATTCAAAATCATTAATGGCATGGATTACATTTTTGTACAGAAAAGTTTGTGTTAATTCCCACCAACTGAGTCCCTGTGTCTTAGGTTCCTAAGATTTCACAACATCACTTAGTGGCATGTCCGCTCTCCAAAATTATTACCCTTTTTTCATGCTGTTGCATCTGATTTTCAGATGAAGAGTTATTTTGAAATAACTGATTTTGAAGAGTGCAAGGTTTCTGATACATACTTTTCCCTCTCTGTGGCCCGAAGGAGCAGAAAATAGAAACAACAACAACAACAAAAATTCCACCCTGCCTACTTATTCCCAAAATTGACAGACTTATGCAAAGAATCAAGATATTTTATTTAACCTGCTGATATTGAAAAGGTGTCTTTTTTTTTTTAATAGTATATGAATTCCAGCTTAATTTGGCAGTTGAGTTATTCTGAAAGAGTGAAGCCATAATGTGTGAAATATGGTTTTCATTATATGATGGTGGTATTTGATATCCCAGTTGGAGATATAGCATGTTAAGACATTAAACAGCCTATGGCATTCATAAAACAGGAAATGGCATGGAAGAACCAATGCCAAAGAAACATATACTGCAGACTGTATAGCTAGATAAGCACTCAACAAATTTCTGATCTAATCTCCAGTTATACTCAACAGAGAATCAATTACTATTTTTCCTTCAAACAAACAATGACTTTCAGGATAGGCATATCATCAGGTGTGCTTGAACATACATTATCATTCCAAATCTTTTTAAGCCAAAACATAAAAAGAACTCATGAGCATGAGAAATGCATCTTCCTCGGGGTTGGAATTTTTTCCCTAGTTTTGCAAAACTTCCCTGAAAATTTATTTTTTATTCCTTTGTACATTCAAAACACTTTCTCCATAGGATATCTATTCATGTGACTTGTTTCCAGTGAAACAAAAGCAGATATAAACCTGGGAAAAATAAGTAAATTATAATCTATAGTTTCAAAACTGTGGAAATCTACCGGATGTTTGGAGAAGAAAAATTGGAAAAGGAAAAGAAATATTTACCATTATAATCTGGTTGGTGAAACCCAGCTGGTTCTGCAAGACCAGTAAAACTATGTAGGGTAAAAAACTGATCATATACACAAGGCTGGCGCACAGAGCTGCTGTATCGGCATTGCTAAAAAATACTCCCCAAAAATAGCTTAACATAATAACAGTAACTCCAAAGTCCAGGAGAAAAAGGAAGATAAGGAAGCCATTGCTATAAGCAAAGATACCACTTGCTTTTAAAATTATGGTCAGTGCACAGCTGCTTATTGTGAGCACAATTACATTCTCCAGAAACCAAGCAAAGAAATGAATGGCTGGATGTACACCCATTGTCTTCATATACTGCAAGAAAATATAGTAAAGGAGAGTTAAAGTTAGGAAACAAATTTTCTCTGTGTATATTTGCTTTTTTTTTTTTTTTATTTCTTTTTTTTTTTTAAAAATGT
>NDXB01020247.1:89729-99898 GCA_002631895.1 Agapornis roseicollis | reverse complement strand
AAAATTTTTACTTGGAATATTTTTTTTTTTTTTTTTTTTTTTTAATTACAGCAAAACATGTTGCCACCAAGACAACCCCAGCTCCCCAAAGGATGTCATCTGCTCCTTAAATGACTCCTCTCTTCTCCCTTTTCTGTGCCACCCCTTCTGCTCCTCTTCTTACAAATAATAATAATGCTTTTGGAAACAAGCTAATACTATTTCTGAAGCTTTTTTTCATAAGATGAACAAAATTATCTTAATATACTTGATTTTATACTTTAGAGAAATAAAAAGGCCTATCTTACTACAAAAAGTTTAGAGAAATTAGATAATTTCCCAAATTAAATAAGGCTTACTCCAGCATACAACCAGTATAATTCCTCCAAAAAGAGCATATTTAGCCATACAGAAAATGTATCATAAAACCTCATCTTTCCATATGCTCAGCATCTCCTAACACTAGCTGGCAATATAAGCAAATAATTATGTAATTTTTTTCTATGTCATCCTCGCTCATATTTCTGACAGTTACACAGTATGTGGCAAATTCTTTATCTGGTTTAGGAAGCTTTATCATTGTAGACTACATATAGCAAATCAATCCAATATAAAAAACATTCTAATCACAAGGGCTTTTCCCAAACATTTTCCAGCTTCAACTTTTATGAATCTTTTGCTCCTTGCTTTTTGTCTCAGGGACAATATTTGCATACCAAGAGGACTGATGCTCAAATAATGTTGTGAATCTGTGTTGGCAGCTAGAACTAGAACCTACAGCCCTGAGGAAACAAACAAAAGCAAAACCAGCTGGATTATGAGTGCATAAAAGCACCTCAAATTTTATGTTTTGTATTTCAGTAGGCTTTAATAAATAAATTTTATTTTCAGACAGTAATCTGCCTCTTACCTCTTCAAGATGAATTTCTCTTTCATAAACCAGTCTGCGAACCATGCCCGCAACTGAAACCATCCATGTTAACATCATCATAAGTGGGAAAAAGAATCCTATATTGTTCAAGAATCTATGAAAATATACATGCAGAGTTGTTACCCCAAAAGGTAAAATAATTTTTAGTAGAATGTTAACATGAAAACTGGGACTATTCTCAAAGTATGCACGAAAGAATGTCTGACATAAACAATAAGACTTGTTCTGGTTTTTCATGTTAAGCCAAACAGATATATTGTTACTATAACATTATATCAGTATTTCTCGACACTACAACTCATGTAATCACTCTTTAGGGCTCCAAAGTCAAACAGAATTCAGATTTGTGTCTATGGTAAAGTAATATATTTGGACAGTAAAGAATAACATGAGCCAGTCAACATTTGCTCCACTTTAACAGATATATTACCACCAAATAATTTTAAATTCTAATGCTCAGGATGTTTTGATTGTTTTACAAAGAACAATCCTACACTTTTTCTTTCATCAATTTTATGTCGTATTTCAACACATCCCAAGGACCAACTCACAGTTTGCATATAGGGAAATTGAGGATGGAAAGTGGGTTTTTTAGCATAATCTAAGTTGGTTGCACAATATGTTGACAGAGTCTCTGCCCAGCAGACTACTACATAGTATTGCTGCGAACAGCTCTTTAAGGGGTCATTTGCCAGACAGATGTTGGATAATGTGTTGTGGTCACAACTGTTAAACAACTTTTGCTATGCTGTGATATTCTGGTATTGGTTCAATCCTGTATCAAGATATACAGTCACCCACTACAAAGACCTAGTGGTTTCCAAAGTCCTCTCACATTAATTTAATAAAGATAATATCTTGAAATAAAAAGCTGAGGGTTTACTTACAGATCACTGGTATGACAAGGGTAAGGCATGGCTTGCACCTGAATGGCTGGCTCTGACGTATCTGTCCCAGTCTGTGCTGAAACAATTGCCCTTTCAATCATGTCTTGAAGAGGGATAAAGATATGGTTGTATTTAAACCCATCAGCTGGTAACCTCTGGGGATGGGATTTCCACACTGGGTTTTTAATCAAATCCGTCCTCATGCTATAGAGAATACTGGTTCTAATTGTATATGAAATATGTCTCGGTAGAAGATTGCTAGAATCTTGCATTTTATTCTTTGGTGTATCAAAGATGATACCTGACACAAGAAGAAAAGGAACTTTGTATCCAAGCTTATATGATTTATACTATTTACATAGTTAACTTGTGGCCAATTCTCATGTGAACTCTCACAGTGAAAAGAGCAGCCATAAAATTTGTTGATGAAAGGATAACAGCTCACAGAAGTGGGTGACAAAGGAAACAGTACCAACTCACTAAAATTTCCTCTTATTTTTAATTTCTGAGCAAATTATAATACTTTCGTTTTAACATAGCAGAATTTGCACGGTTTTTTTTTCTAGCTCTGTATAAAATTAAAAAAAAAAAAACAAAACACAAGACAAAACAAACAAACAAAAAAGCTTAATCTGTAATTTGGAAAATTGTGTTGAATACAACAAATTGTTTACATATTTTTTTCTGATGACCCAGACTTTTTAGGACTCCTTGATGAATTTGAAACGTTGACCTTTTTCCCTTAGAAACGGGAGAGCTCTTTTAATTAGTACCTGGCTCTCTGGAAGATAATATGATACAGAATACTTTACTCTGCTATAAAGATTTTATCTTTCTCACTGGAAAAAGTCTCATTTTCTCACTTACGCAAACATTTAATTTCCTAAGACATTTCATGAGGTTATGAAGGCTTTAAAGACTACAAACAAAGCAAGCAAGAAAAATTCCACTTTAGTTTCAAATCTTACTATGTAAAGGAGTGTATGCTTATATTCATCCCTGGCAGTACTCAAGGCCAGGTTGAATGAAGCCTTGGGTGGCATGGTTTAGAGTGGGGTGTCCCTGCTTATGGCAGGGGGGTTGGAACTAGATGATCTTAAGGTCCTTTCCAACCCTAACTGTTCTATGATTCTATGATCTGAGCACGTAATATTAATGTGTTGGATATTTGAACCCTTAAAATGCCATCTTCCCTCTTCAAGCATATGAAGAGACGGTAAGGCCACAGTAATGAAAAAACTACCAAAAAATGTCTTGGCTTATGCTAGCATATGACCCTTCTCTATGTAAGCAGAAACAAAATAGATTTAGAATTTGACAATTTGATTTTTCAAGGGCCAGCAGGTATCTGTTTGTTTCTTCTCTTGAAGGGGAAATTTCACTCCCTACTAAGTACTCCTGAGAAATTTCCCTTATCTCATGTTATGGCTTGCTGGTTTTACATGGATGGAGGCCTATCATTCCCAGATTGTGGAACAAACTTGCAATTTCAGACTGAGTAGTTTCATTCTCTAGAACTGCTTTGACATGCCTTCGGTTGTGTACTTACAGGAGTCTAAGAAAATAAAACACAAAACAACAGGGGAAAAGGGGAAAAAGATGTGACACACTTTATATATGCTTAAATTGGGCTCTCATTTGGAAAGGCTACATGCAATTTGAAGCATTTTATGTGAAAGCAGAAAGTGTGTGTAATAAGAAAAATCGCCTTGCTTTTTGAACTCTTTTGAACAATTAATTCTCAGTAATAAGGATACAATGCAGAAAAAGGATACAGAGTGTAATCCAAAGGAAGGAAAGAAAAACAATCATAGCTTAAGACCTTATTTACTCTGAATAAAAAAGATAATTTCTCTAAGATGTTAGTTTAAGAGTAAACCTTAGCAAAAAAATCCTTTTCTTGTTTTTGTAAAGCAAAAAATATGTTAAAATTCAAAAGTATGTAAATTAGATTATTTTGTCATAATAAGTAGTAAAGTTTACTCAGTATCCTGCATATTTCAGATTTTTTTATTCTACTTTAAACATTTTGGGCTGTTTTGTTTTTTTTTTTTATTTTGCTGGAAATGACAGACCACAAGGATTCACTTAGCAGCTTGACCACTAAAAAAACATTATTAGCCTTTACAACATTTATTACAGTATTCAATTGTTGGGGAATACCCCTAAGGTAAATGTGCTTTATGTTTCATGTTTTGTATGTGGTTTAATAAATACTCTGAAATAGCATAAAGCTTAACCTACTTTATAGTAAACACAGACAACACTTAGAAAGTCTGACGTTTTCCATCAATATACATTTTAACTAAGGTACTTACTAGCCAATAAGTTATTTTGCTGCATGAGCTCATTAGCCTTCTCCTCCAATTTCTCAACAGAGTCAAAAGGCTGGAAGCGGTCCAGTAACACACAGGAAGATATATTTACTAGAAGCTGTGACAACAGGTCAATCTGTTTACTTGCTGAGCTGTTAAGCATCTTGTTCATCGTAGTTTCTAAGATAAGGATACAAATTGGACTTCCTCAGTTTTAATGAGCAGACCAGAAAGGTTTGTTCTCACTTGCACATCCTATAAGAGTGTATAACTTTTTTATTTAAAAACAGGGAGAAATTTTTGAAACATAAGAATTATGATGCGAACTTGTGGAGCTGTAGCTCATGTTTCAATAGCTTTTGGAAGTCCTCAGCTACATTTTCCTTCAATTTCAGAGCAACAAAAATATAACGAATTCTAGCAAAGTTCTAGAAAGAGACTATGCCCATGAAGCTGTAGGACTTTTTAACATTTCCATAACTACTGCCACAAATACAAGTGAGCTACTGGACTTTGATCATCACAGTAGAGATCCATCTCTTTTGTTTAGTAATGTATTGGCCACTCATTCTGTCTTTGGCATCGTATATACTTCAAGCACCCTGTTTATATATAAGGCATAAACATTTTGATACAGACCCTACATTTAAAAAGCATCCAAGAAATGCCTACAACTCCTCCATTCAGACTTTGGTCATATCTATGGATCCAGGATGAATGTGTACCTCAACCAAAGCATGACTTCTGAAAACACTGAACCTTTGGAGAAATTCAGATCTTCATCCATTGATAGAAAATGTAAAGATAGTGATATATCATTGTTTGAGAGAACAATCAGAATAGCATAATCTAGAAACAATCTTAACTCATTTTGATTTAATGGAAACATCTGATTTTCTCAGGTAAAATACAATGTTATAAAACATTCAACACATGTTTCCATCTTAAATTTTTCTGGACTCACTTGAAGATACAGGATTTAAAAAGGATGGGTGATGACCGTATTTAATTACAGTGGTGACAGACAAACACTCAATCATAGGTGTTATTAAGCATCAGCACAGGAAATATTACAATAGGAAGGCAGATAAATGGAAAAAGATATGGAGCAGTCTGAAGAAAAGACAAGATTAACAAGTGAGAAAGGATTAAGATCACAAGAAAAAGTAGAGGAACTGATAGTCCGGAACACTAGACTAGATAGCCTAGACAGGCAAGCAATGACAGGGTGAACTCATGGGTTGAAAGAAAACAGCACCAAATATTGACTCCATATGTCTTATTTTCTGCTATCAATCGTTCTGTGTTCACAAGACTTTGCAGCAGGAGTCATAGGGTGAATAGCATGTTTCTAAGACTCTTAACAATTTATAAAATTGTAGAGAAGTAAAAAAACATACAAACATAAGCACCTTGGATTTCAGCATAATTGGAAATCAGCTTAATGCAAGTGTAGATGTAATGAACCAAGGGAAAATTTGCTTTAGTTAGTTAGAAGACAAAATACATAATCACACAGATCACATGATTTTAGAAAATCTGAGCTTTGGATGGAATTAATCAGATTGCGCGTGATAAAACCAATAACATATATGAATACATTTAAGACTTTAATTGGATCCAAGCAAAATAATTACAGGACTAAGAAACTGATGCAATATGAGAGTAATGAAATTTTAAAAAACATAAGATTTTTCATAGTAACAGCTGCACATGATTACAGACTAATAAAATGAACAAAAAATGTAAAAAACGAACATAATAAAAAGGCTTAGCCATTTTTTTTCAAAAAGCAAAATGACAAAGCAAATCTGTAAAAAGAAGTGTAATCAAATTGCAACTGCAGAAGAGTGCTCTGGCACTTTGGACAGATAACTTCGTGAAGGCATGTATGCTATTGTGATATATAGCTCAAATTGATCTTTACTTTTTATATGATGTTAATTTTATTGACTGTGTTCCATTAAAATAAAGAAATTCTAGTTTCACAGCCACTGGACTTAAATGATTTCCTGTATTCACCACCAAAGCTATTAACCATTTATTATACATTGTCAAAAGTTCTTAGCTCTGTTAATGAGCTGCAGCTTGAGAAACAACTACACAGATTTCTCTGATGATGTCTGAAACATGGAAGAAGTACCTCGTAACTCCAGAGATCTTGATATCTGAATAGATATGTCATACTGTTTGCCCATAACCCATGAAGTTCCCAGTATTAGATACAAACAAATAAAATTCATCTATTACTAAACTAATATAGGGACAGCTATTTTTCCAGCAGGCCTTGCAGGTTAAGAGACTTGCTCTTTCCTCCCTCTTTTGCAACTGTGTGATTCTGTGGAGCTTTTTTAGTTGTATTGTAAACCAGCTTCAGCATGAGGGGTGAGCTATGACTGACCCAGACTCAGCAACAGTTCAGTATTTAAGTAAATCTACCAGAGAGACAGAAGATTCAAGCTTGAGTCCCTTGCCTAAAGATAATACTGAGCCTAGATTCTTACTTTCTGGATTGAATTCGGGATATCATTTGCCATTTTTCTTAGTGAAAGTGTGAGCAGCTTGTCCTAGCCTTCAAGCATAGCCTTCAAATCAAGACCAGTTTCAATTAAAGATTCCTTTGTCACACTCTCCATTATTACGTTTTTCCCACTTTTGCTTTCTTTCTAGTCCTCAAAATCATGAGCATTTCTTAAATTACTTTAGACTCTGCTTTTGTATGGACAGTTCCTTTTGGCACATAGAATCATAGAATAGTTAGGGTTGGAAAGGACCTTGAGATCATCTAGTTCTAACCCCCCTGCCAGAAGCAGGGACACCCCACACTAAACCATGATACCCAAGGCTTCATCCAACCTGGCCTTGAACACTGCCAGGGATGGAGCATTCACAACTACCCTTGGCAACTCATTCCAGTGCCTCACCACCTTAACAGGAAAGGATTTCTTCCTTATACCCAATCTAAACCTCTCCTGTTTAAGTTTGAACCCGTTACCCCTTGTCCTCTCTCTACAGTCCCTAATGAAATGTCCCTCCCCAGCATCCCTATAGGCCCCCTTCAGATACTGGAAGGCTGCTAGGAGGTCTCCACGCAGCCTTCTCTTCCACAGGCTGAACAGCCCCAACTTTCTCAGCCTGTCTTTGTATGGGAGATGCTCCAGTCCCCTGATCATCCTCGTGGCCCTCCTCTGGATTTGTTCCAACAGCTCCATGTCCTTTTTATGTTGAGGACACCAGAACTGCACACAATACTCGAGGGGAGGTCTCACAAGAGCAGAGTAGAGGGGCAGGATCTCCTCCTTCAACCTGTTGGTCACGCTCCTTTTGATGCAGCCCAGCATACGGTTGGCTTTCTGGGCTGCAAGTGCACACTGAAGCCGGCTCAATGTTCTCATNAGAGTAGAGGGGCAGGATCTCCTCCTTCAACCTGTTGGTCACGCTCCTTTTGATGCAGCCCAGCATACGGTTGGCTTTCTGGGCTGCAAGTGCACACTGAAGCCGGCTCATGTTCATGTTCTCATTGACCATCACCCCCAAGTCCTTCTCCGCAGGGCTGCTCTCAATCTCTTCTCTGCCCAACCTGTAGCTGTGCCTGGGATTGCTCTGACCCAGGTGTAGGACCTTGCACTTGTCATAGTTAAACTTCATGAGATTGGCATCAGCCCACCTCACAAGGGTGTAAAGGTCATACCAGCAACCATTTTAATTATCATGCAACCTACCCTACTGAGAACAGGACTTAGTGGAATTTTTCAATTATTAAAATCTCATAAAATCCCTTAAATTTCCAGCATAATGTCCTTTCCCATCAGAGGTGCACAGAGCTTTGGCTGGGCCTGCCCCAGGCTCTAGTTCTCATCAAATCACAGCCTGGCTGTGGATCTGTCCATGGTCCTGCTGATCTGTGCCCAGACCCCCACCTGTTCTGTCCCCAGACCCCCACCTGTTCTGTCCCCAGCATCATCCTAATTGTCCCACCTGGCCAATCCCAGGACTGGGTCTGACCCTGGTTATTCTCTAACCTGAGCCAAATCTTGGTGCTCCCTGATTATAACTGTATCTCAGGCTTTACTGAGGCTCAAGGATACCACACATAACTACTTCTCAATAAAAGAAGAAAAAAAAAAAAGACAGCTTTTGATTAAATGTGTGTCCAGACTATTTTTCTATTTATTTCCTTTTAAAGTATATATATATATATATATATATATTCCTTTCAAAATTTAATACTACCTACTGGAACTGTTACTACATGAGTTTACTTCTCCCTCCCTGCTTTAAATATCACTCCTATGTTTAGAACTCTTCCATGACAGTTTGCCACTTCTAGATTATTATCAGATTTTTCAAGTCTTTCAGTATTTTGAAATGAAAATTATTCAATCACTCACAAGGAAAAAAAGAACTAGAAATATTTGATACTAACTCAACAAGATAATTCAAAGTCTGTTGCTTTAGTATCATTTAAGTAGGCAAAACATTTAATTTTAACTGAACATAGTTCTAAGTTCAAGTTTAATCAGTACATGTACTTTTATGTACATACCATATACTTGCATTTTTTTAAAGAGTTTTTCCATGTCAATATCCAAATTACTTTCTACGAAGTGCTTTATGAAATTGCTTTGCAGTGCTTCCTAAAATGAAAAGTGTTAGATATTACATCAGGTTTTTCTTCTTTAAAGAAATATAAAATATACATATGCATTCATGTTCAATTCTATTACAGAGATTTCCTGCATAAAACTGGAGAAGTCACTTAGCTTCTCCATGTTTTCTTCTCTTAAAAGGCTAACTCCACACATTTCAAGTAAACCGTAGAATATATACTCCCCATTGCCTACATCCCTGTCCTACTTTACTGCCAATACCTTAACTGCTAGTTTATTTTAACATCCTTGCAAGTCTGCAAGACTTTTGGCCCTTTATACTATTAGCTTTAACAGTAGTAAAAAACACCTTCAAGAACTGGCATTTGAGAGTTCCTTTTACATTATTTTAACTTCTTTACCTCATTCATCAAGTTCTAAGTGGTAAAAAAATCATTAGCTCTACAAGAGCATCCTTGCATCTGCAAGTCTAATGCATGATTATTAGCATCATCCCTTAATCTAACTTAAAAGAAACAATTGATATGTAAGAACCATGACAGGACTGTTCCCATGAATGTTTTCACAAGCCAAACATGGTAAAACTAAATTTTATTAGGGGAAAAAAGGACATAAATATGTAGGATTGGAAAAATACCAGTAACAAAAGTACTCTTTTATTTTTTTAGTCAATATTTTTCTCACATCTTTTTTTTTTATTACTTACACACACATTTGGAAAAAGCAACTTATAAACAAACAAGTTCCATAAATAAGTGTGTAAAGCTTGTAGGTGCACCTATTTATTTCCCTGTTGCCTGGTAATACTGAACATAGTGAGGTAATATAGGTTTTGACTATTTTCACCTCAGAATTTTCTCAGTACTGCATTGTAGGCTCATAACCTAAAGCTAAACTGTCTCCTTTTCAGCAATTTTTAAACCTGAAGCCAATTAGATGGGCAGTTTTACATGCATAGAAAATCTGTCTACATTACATAGAAAATAACCAGAAAATAGGAAGCCACCTTAGTTCACCAACCTGCAGGTGTGAGACTGTGAGGACGTTTCCACTGGTTTTAAAAACCTCAGACATCCTAAGCCATGTCTCAGAATAAGTCTTTAAGTTTTCCACAAAACTAAAAGTGAGATTAGCCTGTAAAAACAATGCATAAAGGCCAATGAAGTAAAAACTGTGCATAGCAAATCTTAAGAAAAAAGAAACACTGGCACATTTCAGATCTTCTGCAACTCCTTTTCATTTAACTTTGATAATCATCGGTAAGGATATCCATGTTTTCTTTTTTTCTACTTAAGAAAAGTATTTGCTGGAGTCTCTGAATGCCAAGCAGATTAAAGTCTTCCTGCAGCATGGACATTTCCTACCTGAAGTATCATAAAAACCTCTATTTCATAATATCTCTTTCATACAATCATAGATGTGTTTCAGAAAGATAGAAAAAAAAAAA
>NDXB01020247.1:72428-89270 GCA_002631895.1 Agapornis roseicollis | reverse complement strand
AAAAAAAAAAAAAAAAAAAAAAAAAAAAAAAAAAAAAAAACAAAAAAAAAACAACAAACCAGTTAGCACATACTCAAAAGAAAGCATTTGTAGACCCTTGTGGATCTTTTCTTCAAACTACTGTGACTAAATATGTAAAAAAATGAAAGTTGGAAGCATGGTCTGAACAATGAATTGTAAACTTCAATTTGAACCACACTTTGCAGTAAGTCCTATTGAAAGTACACAATATTTTGCCTTAGCATTTTAATTCACTCTTGCAAAATACTACTCCTAGCACAACATGGGAAAAAAAATTGTGGTGATTATTTCTTCTTGTTTGTAGCATAGAAGGCCCCAAAGGGAACTTTGCAAATATTTTCATTTTCTTTAAAGAATTTTTGCATTTAACCTCCATGAAATTCCCCATTCCACTTCCCTTTTTAAAAAAAAAAAAAAAAAATCCAAATAAAAGAAGAAAGACTCAGACGAAAGGGGATTGTTTAAAATTTTTCTGCTTTCCCATTCACTATGGTGGGCCTGGAGGTTCTTGTATCAGAAGCCTTCTACATGGAGGGGACTTTAGAGAATGTCTCAAATTGAAGCATAATTAAAAAAGGTCATAAAGTTTAACAAAATTAACAATAATTAGTTTCCAGGAAAAGATAACATCTGGCCAAGAATCTAGGAGCACTCAAGGATTAAATGTTTGAAGAATTCTTTGTAGTGTAACCTCCTGATTAAAAATAATTTGTTATCAGGGAAGTGGAAAATTACAAATGCAATGCTATTCATAGGAAAGATGTTAGGGGAACCAGAGGAAAACAGACTAATAATTCTAAAATCCATACTAAGCAAATTTAGATTTGCTGTAATAAGAATAATGAATTACAGTAAAGAGTAATAGTGGAAGTAAAGAAATAAACATAGTTGGGAGATAGAAACACAGGATTTTGAAAAAGAAGTTCCCTCTGCTGAAGTTGAACAAGTGAGGAAGAGGCAGTTGACGTGGAACATCTCACCAAAGATACTGTGAATACTAAGAGTGCATATAAGCTGAAAATGCAAGTGGACAAATTATAACAATCCACTCCTGGCAAGCCTGACCCTTAAGGTTTGGGAAGCTGGGACAGTATCTGGAGGAATATCACTTTACTGATTCTCCAGTTCTTCTCTACACAACCTTTACCGATTACAGCAGAAATCAGAACCTAAGGCAAGAAGAATGTTTAATCTTACATGGTAAAGTAACTCCTGTGAGTTTGTATGCTAATAACTAGCTGGACTTTGATGTTTAATAGATATTCTCATCAAGTTCTCTCTAATCAATGAAGATCCATTAAAATAAATATTCTTCATAACATCTAGGCTGGATATTGCCTTTTATTAAATCAACTTTGGTCATGGACTTCCTCATGATGTAAGAATAAATAAAAATGGTATTTTAAGCTTATCAAACTGCTTTTATAATGACATCTTTTAAGAAGCTTACAAGTCAAGAGTGCTAAAGAAGAGCCAGACAGGATATGTAAGATTAGAATAAGAAAATACTCAATTCACTATCAATTTTTATAAATATACTAGGCAAAAGTCAGGAAACTGAAATTAATGAGTTTGATAGTTTCCTTCATCCTCAGTTGTCTTGCCACTTATATATTTTCTTTATATATATTCTTTGGCTGTTTCAATTACAAATAGCATGAAGTTGTTCCAATGAGATTGCCTGAATATAAGATCAACTCTGAGACTCTTTTGAAATAAGAAATGCTTTCATAAGATCAGCTCAGTAGCAAAAAGTTCAATAGTAAAAGCAAGGATCAAAGACATCACACACTGTCTTTGAACTCCTGGATGCCAGTTGCCACTGAACTTTTTTGCCCTGTTAGTACTACAGGCTCTATCTGTGATGGTCAGTTATTCTACACATTAGAAATGTTGACTTCCCAGAATGTAAAGCCAGCAACGTCACAAGTTATTGGAGAATGACCAACTACACAGTCTTGGTATAAAATACTCCATGTGAAAAACTTAAAGAATATATCTTCCTATACAAGCATCAATGTTCTTTTTAGCTTTACTCCTCTAATTCTTTCTTTTAGTAAATAGCTACCATGTGGTCACATAGTACAAAAGCAATTAGTACTTCTGTTCCAATCCCAGTAGAAGATTTGTCTCTTTAAGGGCTACAGGGCCATTTTTAGTAGCTATTTTTTTAGTAGGTGTGTTCAAGACACTTGGGACAATATTTTGCGTTTAAATTTTGTTTCTATTCAAGCAATAGCAGATAGACTTCTGTAATAAAACAAATGATAAAATTGTTGAAGAAACTCTCCTACTACTTGCGTATTTACACATAAACAGATACACATCCATACTTGCTTGTTACATCTACATGTCTGGGGGAAGGGTATGAGTATATTAACACAGATTCCTGAATAAGATGGTGGAAATTTTGTGAGTCCAAGAATACATAAAGCAAATGAGAAACTCTGTTGGAGGCACCTACCAGAATCTTTGTACTGGTCCAGAGCACTAAGAAAAAAAAACAATCAACCAAATGACAACAACAAAACAACCAAAACAAAACAAACAAAAAGAAAAACCAAACCCAAAAAAACCCAAGGAAAGAACACAATCAAACTTCAGTCTGAACTGTGTTACTGAGCCTTGATTTCACTAGATCCACAGAAGAACACAGTGTATGTCAGGACATTTATCTTTCTTACAGATGCTTTAAGAACATGGTTTTGGCACATTAATTGGCAAAATAATGTTGAAATGTCTTAAGTGCCGTATTTTAAATGTCATTGTAACATAACATAGAATATAATTACCATTTCTCACATCTCTTTCTTTATAGAATTTCTATCTATAAACATCAAGTGCAGCTTCATTTTTAGGTGACTAAAAATTTAAAATTAATTATACTCAACTCTAGGGAGATGGCCTGTTGCCCAAATTAAAGTTATTTAACAGCAAAATATGGAATCACTAAAACCTTATTTCTGATTCACAGCAGAAACCATAAAGTTACCTACTATCTGCTATCCAGCATGTGTTTTTTGGCTTAGTTGTGTTTGGGTTTTTTTTACTAACTTTTTAAAACAGAAGTCCAAATACTACAAAACGCTCCATCTGCATGGAAAATAGTTACCATCATATACAAAGTAACTACAGTCTTTTGTTGTACCACTTACAAGAAGTAATGCTTTTTCTACATTTAAAACTAACCTAATTACCATTCTTGCAATCAGTAATATTCAGGATAAGAAACATACAGTCGCAAGATAAATGCAAAATTTACACAGAACTATACTTAAAACAATTTATCTTCCCTCCTCTTAGAGAGGCCTTTAAAGCTAGTCATGAACAACTCTTTCATTGTAGATAATCATGCTAAAGACAGAACAGCTACCATATCAAAACTGCAAAGACAGTAAAACTGTTGAATAATATCAAGTCATCAGCATCCATACATATAGCAGCTAATTCATATTGCTGGTGTTAGAAACATAATCAGAAAGGGTGTACTGCAGTTTCTTTGGTTGGTTGGGTGGGGTTTTTTAAATGCAGCTCAGTGACTCCCTCATAACAGATTTCTGTTCCTGGATCCTTCCTTCCCCACAGCTCCTTATTCTGCCCCATCATAAGAAATGTTTGTTGAGGGCAAAAGCTCACTTGGAATACATATACCCTACACCTCACTAGAATATGATTCAAATGCTGCTTCTGCTAATGTTCTCTTTTTAATCTATCTATACAAGATTTAAGGGACTTTGAAAAAAAATCTGCTTTTCACACTGAGATGAAATCACTATAACAAGTAGTATAAAAGATAAGAGATATATTAAGCTGACAGCGAGAGCCAGGTGAGAACTCAGGGGTCAGAGTAGATCCAGTCTTCTGAAAGGCAATTATCCAATGGCTTCTACCTATCCTAAAAGAAGTGGACATTTAAAATGAAGTACAAAGACAAAAATCAATAAACAGAAATAGTGTTTCTTTTGATACTCACCTTCTTCATCACCAGGTCAATCATGTTGATGTTTGAATTGTACAGTATCTTCCCATGCAATAAAGGTTTTAGAAGAGTCCAGAGCAAAGCCCCATTAGAAGACTGCAAAATCTCCTGATACAGCTTCAAGCAAAATGGAGCTGCAAAAGCAGAGATACACTCACATTTAAGACAGAAAAAAATGGCACAGTTGGATTATTATTACTAATTTCAAAGAAAAGCATGAGTCTTAATACAGCATCTGCTACAGCACCATGCCAAATACCATTGAATTGCCACCAAGCAATCAGTGTGGGTCCCTGAATAGGAATTATTTAACCACAGTCTGTGATAGTGTTGAGCATGCAGAACTCTAAACATGAGTGTCCCGTGTTCAGCAGGAGCAGTCATTTTTTCTCCATCTCAGTAGCTGGTGCAGTGCTGTGGTTTTGACTTTCAGCCTGGGAACAACGCTGATAACACCGATGTTTTTAGTTGTTGCTCACTAATGTTTACACTGGCCAAGGACTTTCTGAGTCTCATGATCTGCCAGGGAGGAGGAGAAGCCGGGAGGAAGCAGAAACAGGATACCTGACCCAAACTAGCCAAAGAGGTATTCCATAACATAGCATGTCATGCCCAGTATATAAACTGGGGGCAGTTACCAGGAAGGGTTAGATCACTTCTCAAGTCAGGTTGGATACCAGTCGGCAGGTGGTGAGCGGTTGTATTCTCCCCCCTTGTTATTTTCCTTATCATTATTATTATTGGTGGTAGCAGCAGTGATTTGTGTTATACCTTAGTTACTGGGCTGTTCTTATCTTAACCTGTGGGAGTTACATTCTTTCGATGCTCCTCTCCATCCCTCCAGGAGGAGGGGGAGGAAAGGGAGGGGAGTGAGTGAGTTGCTGCATGGTTCTGGGTTGCCAGCTGGGCTTAAACCACAACAATGAGAACAAGCAAAAAAAGAATTACAATCTGAAGAGGTTCTCACATTTGTGAAACCCATGAAAAACCCATGTGAAACCTATGAAACCCATCTATCCTAAACATTACATCAGTGAATTTTAAGAGTGAAAGCACTCACAAAATGTCTGCCCAGAAAACCAATGCTGAGGGAAAAGTGACTTTGAAACTTACAGACTTACTCCCCACCTCTGGTTGTCCTGTAGTTTTCTATTCTTACTTAAGAAAGAAGTGGGTATACAGAAATTCCTTCACAAATACAGATTTTTTTATTTGTATGATTTTATGAGAACCTACTAAAAGCACAAGGGAAAAATAGCATGGCACAACTTCTTGATTTGAAAAATCTAATCAGTTCACTTTTCCATTCCTTAATGAAAAACACGTGTTCCTACATTAGTTGGAGTTTATAATGCTTTAGAATGTATGTCCTTCAGAACTGGGATCCAAAGAATATCCCACTACAAGACACAAGAGATCCCACTGCACTTGCACTCAAGTAAAGACAATGAGTTTACTATCAGAAACGTTTAGATTTTTATGCCCAACTCATGCGTTCTGGGGTGGGGCTTTTTTATTATTTATTATGAGTGGATTTAGAAATATCCCATTTCCAGTGCTGTGAAGAAATATCAAGTAATGTCATTAACTCCTCAAGGAAGACAAATTATTGTACATAATCAAAAACTAGGAAAAAAACATGTAAACTCCTGCCAAAAGTTAAAGAAACAAGTGTTTCTTTGTTCAATTTTTTACTTTCCTCAAGGAAACAATCATTACTAAACACAATCATTGCTAAATGAAAGAATTAAGAGGCTTCAAGCTGGTCAGTCAGAAATATCAATATGCTAAAGACACAGAAGTCTGGCTAATTTGAGTCTGATTTTCAGAAAGTCATTGACAAGTGTCTGGTACCCAAAATAAGTGCAACTTAATCACTGTGAAGGAGTACAGATTAAGTTTCTGTGGCCACCTAGAAATGTTTCTACTTTGATTTTACATTGCCTCATTTACCATTTTTTTAAAATAAAAGAAACAGGATTCATCCACTTATACGAATGCTGGAACTAACACGCTTTAAACGTATTTCAAGGTCCTGAGGTAAAATGGCTTATAACACTCCAGTTGTGACAATATTTAAATAAATAAATAAATGAGAAACAGATAGCACTTCTAGCCTAAACAGCTTTGAAAGAGGCTAAGTCACAAACAATCTCCCTAATCAGCCATCCTGCTAACTACATTCTTCAAATAGAAAAGAAAAGCAGAGCTGCCTGATTACTGCTGTCCCCCACACATAAGTGAAGAAGGCTAAGGCAGAGCTCTGGCTCCCTCCCCAGGGTATCAGTCAAGTCAGAATAATTTTCTGGCTATAGAAATTGATAGATGAGAGAGCCATGATCTGCAGTCACAGATCCTTCCCTAGTGACACTCTATCACTGTATTCTCTCACAGGGCCACTGAGGCACTAACAAGGTTGTTAACACTACTAAAATTAATCAGGGCAAGTCAAATGTATTGAGGAAAGGGAGCAAAGGTGAAATTATGAAAGAGCCAGGAGATTTTCTAGGCACTTGATAAAGAGAATAGGAGTATCAACTATTAAAAAACATTTTATCCAGAGGGCTTGCATATTTTACTGCACAATAATACCACAGCTTTGTGCTCACAGAAGAAAGGCATGCAGAAGTAAATTCTCAATCTTGTATCTGAGAGATACATTTTTAATACCAAGTGCTCTAAAGTGTCTAATAACTATCTCTCTAAGACAGGAATATACTTATTTATTATTTGTAAAGATAGAAAACAAACAGGATCACTTATGTCTCATCCATAATTATCTCATAGCCATAAAACTTCTATTGATCAACCCTTGTGCTCAGAATTACAGTGTCAGCTGAGATGTCACCTAGTATATAAACATTTCCATTTAGGAGGGAAAAACTTCTCTAAACTCTGAATGCATACATACAATTTCTGATAGTTTTTCTTACTTGAGTCATCAGGAATGCCATATTTTGCCATATCGTCCTCCAAGAGTCTCTTGATTCTGGGCATGTCAGGGAGCATGTTTGCATTGCTGAAGAATGAAGATTCTTCTTTACACATTGCCTTGATTACAGATTCTAGGGACCCAACAGCTGAACGTCTGAACTGCCCACCTTGCAAGAGCTAGAAAAAATCAAACAGAAATACAGATGAATTAAAGTTGCTTTTAGTAGCTTCAGGTAGAAGCCCTGGTGTTCTCTCACTATTGGTATCCAAGGAGATTGACAAAATTAGATTGCTGTAACTGCCTACAAGAATGAGGGCCTGCTGTGCTCTTTTCTGTTTTTCTGAACACCTTTATCATAGGGAGGGAAGAGAAGAGGGTAATGCAGTTTTAATTGCCAGAATACTTGATGAAAGACAGTAGCATAATGTACTACATTAAACTTTGAAAAATATTATGTATCAGTTAGGTGGAAATAGAGTGAAAATATCAAGACAACTGGTCTACAGTTTCCTTGACTATAATGTCACTTTTCACAAAGTCTACTCTTCTGGTAGATTAGATTTGTGTCAAAGACAGCAAAAGCAACCCAAACCATATTGCATATGAATGTTTGCAGTGAAAGGAGTTGCTAAGAACAAAAAAAAAATACAAGTGCACATGCCCTAAAAACCTATTTTTCAACTACATCTTCTAACTTGTTAGATATATGTCTAGGTTTTGCTCATCTTGAGTCATACTTGCATTTATTATTGCCATTTGCTCATTACTAGAGTACATCTAATGAGCACCATCATTCACCACATTAAAACAAAAAACAAAACAAAACAAAAAGGACAGCCTTCTTTGTGCAGCTTCATTTTTCAAACATCCTCATTTGTAACCAGTATCTCATGGAAGGCTGTACAGATGCAGTTCCAAGAGGATACAATTGCAAGACAAGACGCTGCTAGAGTATTACTGAAGGTTGCATTGGACCACATGTTCCGCATTACTATTGCAGATGCCTGTTAAGAAAAGCATAATTAGACTATCAGATATCATTTGAAGACTGCACAACTGGCAAACAGTAAGAAGACTGGGATATGTCAACCAAACAAATTTCACACTGGAATAAATTATCATTTTATCACTGATTTTTTTTGTTTTGTTTCTTATTTTGTTTTGGATTTTTTTTTTAATAGAAGAGTCAATTTTCAAAATAGTGCAGCACTTTATATAAAGAATAAATCACAATCAGTTTAGAGATTGTGCTGTTAGAAGCAGTTTAACCTGATCAATGCATTTACTGAAGTGCCAGGTGCTTCTTTAGTAATCACGGATGAATATTAGAAAGCGTTATTTACAACTCAGTGTTGGCTCCAAAAATCTGAGGTTTTGCATACAGTTTCAACATACAGCATGGTAAATAAATAATATCCAGATGTTATAATACCATCATTTACAGCTCTTGAATGAATCTGTTGGCATGGACTTTACTGGGGGAATAAAGTTTATTTATCCCCAATGCTGAATAAAAATGGGTTTGAATCCTTATTAGTCACTGTTTGCACTAGAAGAATAAATGAGGCTTATTTCAGTCAAAGAGTACAAACTTGCCAATTAATTCCAATTCCAATCAAAAATAACTTGAAATTTAAATATTGAATATTTATGCAGTAAGCTGCCACCAACAGACTGAATTTACTTACTGTCTTTCGACTAAATATCCACTGACTCATTAAGACGTTACCTAAAATTTGGCTTTGATAAAGCGGGAGAACTATCTAGGATGGATGTTCACAAAAACACTATCTTTGATCCAGTTGTTCTAGTTTAAACTAAGTAAAGTAGGTTTGTAAGCAAAGCTGATGACTCCAAACAAGCAGCCTCCTACAAAGAAAACAATTTGTCAAGTCAGTGCTCCAACAGATTCATGGCAGAGGAAGGCTGCTACTGAAGATTAAAAAAGCTATCTGGAACTGGATTCTCAAATGGAGAAAACCCCCTCAATAGTATAGAGGCTTCTGACTTAATTGGACAGCTGTGTGCTTAAAAAAAAGTATTATTAATAAAAACAAATTCATGTGGAGTAGAAACATCAAGTATTCAAAAAAAGAAACCTAAAAAAGCAAGCCAGGCTACAGCTCGAACATAAAACTAAAATAAATTCAGAATCATTACATTAAGAGAGAGAGAAAAAAAAGGCTATTTCTTGAAAAGCTACAAGGTAGTTAAAGATAATTCAACATCTGGTGAAACCAAAGAGATAAAAGTAACAAATACAGAGAAATAGATATCCCTACTTCTGAGTAGAGCCATAAACAAAACAAGGTCTTTATTGTAGAATCAGGTTAAAAAATGGCAAAATTGCTGATAATGGTTGAATTGTTTTTCAGGTTTATCAAATTCAGATGGCAATAATTAAATAAAGAGTGAAAAATCCAACTGTATTCAAGAATGACATAATGCTCCAGGAAATAATGGATATCTTGTTGTGATGTTTCATAAGGCAAGATATACAATAAATTTTAAAGTGGAGAGCAATTAAATAAAGTATGTGAGGAGTAGCGTTTAATGCATCATAGAATCATTCCAGACTAACACTATATTTATGCAATAAGGCAAGTGATTTTTCCTAAAAAAGACATATACTATCTCTAAATTAGGTGAACTCTAATAACTAACTAGTGTTCTTGTCCTTGAAAATATTAATCAGCATTAATCCAATATCTATATGTTGGGTAAAAAATGGCTTTAAAAAGATATTGCAGGAATGCTCTTACAAGGAAAGAAAATACTTGGTCACAAAGAAGCTGATAGTGTTAATCCTGTGAGACCAATCTTAGTGATCAATTATTGTGGTAAGTTTTTTAACCCTGAAAGAAGCAAATAACTGAAATTTGCCCATAATTTAATAGCAGAAGGCATTTCAGGAGAAAAGATGATCAGAACGCAATATGGCAAGAAACCAATTACCTAATTTAAGGTATATCAAGTGTAAAAAGAGAGAGTGCAAAACATTATTTATCAACTAAAATCATGAGATGCCATTATAAAATGCAGTTTACCTGGGTATATTGCTGATCCTTGATCAAGTAAGAGACAAAAACATATGCAGATTACAAAAAAAGTGAATGCAAGATTAGGAGAGTCATTTTAGGAGGTATAGACATGAATGAGCAGAACTACCAGTCATCAGCCATAATCCCCATAAAGATTGTATACATTTCTTGTCCCCAGCATTCAAAATAATCTTAATATAGTGTATGAAGACGAGACTAGGATGTTTGAGACAACTGAGAGGCTGTTACAAAAGGAACTAAAACTAAACTAAACAAAATAAATCTATTTAACTTATCAGAACAGAGGTCTATGACTGGCCTTACACACATGGGCAAGTCAAAGAAGTTATAAAAGCTACAGAATACTTTGGTACAAGAGTAAACATACTAATCGTGGATAAACTTAAGTCAGAATTTTATACATTTAAAAGACCAAGAGGCTTTTCAGTAAGGATATCTTCAACAGAAAACTTGTTCAAGTTAGTGGAGGGATTACAGAATGAGGCCACATTTCACAACTGACAGCATTCAGCAAATCAGCAAGTCCCCTCCAGCATGTTCATTCATGACTGACATATCAAAAATTAGCTATGGAAATATAAGTGAATAATTTCAAATAGCAAACAAGCAAACAAAAATCATGACTGAAATCAGCAGTGCTTTTCCTCAGGAGTTATCCATTCACTCAGGGTTGTTAACACTTGAATGTGGCTCTGTATTCCAATTACCACTGACTGGTAGATATTGAGGTTTTTTACATAATCTTTTATTGTACAATATGTAGCACACCAATTCAACTTCACATTTAACAGATATTTTAAAGGTCTTTTAGCTTTGTCTTTCAGATAAAAATCCACGTGCATAATTGAAAATTACTGTATTACCTCTTTTATTATAGAGGTTTTGGTGTTTTTTTAATCAACTTCAAAATAACTTTTTCAGTTAAAAGTTAATGAAGGAGACAATCTGTCTTACTTTATGCTGAAGATCCACATATTTTTACCTTAAAAATTCTTTACATACATTATTTGATAGACTTCCTAGGTCACTGAACTACTTTGCTGCAAGATATCATGAAAATAAAAATCCAGAGGGATGGATTTCTTTGGAAATAGAAAAAAAATATTTAAGAAAGGAAGTGTATAAGCAATATTTTCACTTTAGTAGCACAGTTATTCATAGCACAAGTTTGGCCACTACAGAAAAAGAAGCAAAAAAAAAAAAATAATTAATAATCAATGGTATTACTAGAATGTATGATACTTTACAAGGATACCTGTAATGTTAAAAGATAAAAAGGAACAAAACTTCTAAGGTTAAATAGATGCTATAGCTATAGAATATCGATTGCCATGCAGCAAGCATTATAATCGTAACCAGAAGGCCCTCTACTGTTCGATTTGTTCCTTTGCAAACTCCTTTTTGGACAGAACAGGACCTTTTGAGAGATTCTTCAATCAAATAAGCAACTTTTGAGTTTTCACTCCAAAAAAAAAAATACTTCATTTGTTCATAAAAAAGTCTGACACATACAAAACCAGTTTCAGAAAAGCAGAAAAGATGTAAGCATCTGATGAAAACCTCCTTTTATTGATCATCCAAAGAGCTACCCCAAAAGGGAGGCTCCAAACTGAAACTAATATGTACAAAAGAGCATTTAACAACATGCCTCTGTCACACAGATCAGAAAATCTTGAAAAATATTTATATCGCTAAGGAAAATATTATTTAAGGCAGTGTTTACTCTGTACTGTAGTCACAAACCTGTCTGTACTGTATACCATAGAATCATAGAATAGATTTTGACGGATCTCTTACAGATCTGCAATTTTAGAATCTGATAAAATCCTAAACTTTCCACAAAGAATCTAGAAGGTAAGGTATGTTATCAGGCTCATCAGGTCTTCTTAAGGAACTGAACTTATTTAATGTTAGATCCACCACTGCGCTAGGTGCATAGATGTTCACTCAGCAACTGCAATTAAAGGCAGCAACAAATGAAATATGCTCACTCCCACCTCATGCCACATTTAAGTGCCAAGCAGAACTACCACACAAAAACATGAAGTGATACAAACAGATACCCATGGCAGATACAACTGGACATGCTATCCTGAAATCTTAGGCCTTAAAAAAACAAAGCTATTTCTTATAAACAGAATAATAGTCTGTTTATTAAAACAAAGAAACAAAAAAAAACCTACAGCATTAGCAGAAAAGACATGACTATCTCCAAATCACAGATAATACATGCTATTATAATTAATCAGTAACCTAACAGCCCATTAATTTAGGCTATGATCACCTAAGCTAATAAATAAATAAATAAATAAATATTAAGAGATGACAGAAAAAACACCTCAGTAGTCAATAGCCTCTAAATTACCAGATGAATCTTCATAGGGTCTATGGACTCCTCTCTTCTCTCCAAGTTCCTGACTTTCTAGGACACAATTTCTACTAGTCTTAATAAGCACACATCCCTAACAAAGTACCTCATAATAGGAACTAAGTTTGTCTATGGAAACCATACACATACCTGCTGCAATGAAGAAATGTCGAGCACACCAATATTTTGAATTCTTTGGAGGAACACTGGAAGGTTTTCCATGACATAATGGGCTTTATGGAGAAGAGAACTGATACTGGAAACCACGTCCAGTAGCATGTTTAGCACACTGCCTACCTCAGATGGTATCTTAATCTTGGAAAAGAAGGGGAAAAAATTACAACAATAAATTTCCTTTAGAAACACTCAAAATTATTCAGCCTTTTATAAAATTGATTTTAAAATGTTCCTGCAAACCATGTTCAGCAAAACTCCTTGTAGTATAACTCTCTAGTTACTCTCAAATTCAACTAAAGACAAATCCTTTGGTAATGTTAGAACAGGCCTAGGACAAATCAGGAATTAAAATCCAGAGAACACGTTTATACCTACTGAGCTGAAAACAGCTCTCCTACCCAAGATGCTAACGTTTTCTTATTATTTGCTAGGAATTCATAGTGCTACAGAAAGACTTCAGTAGAAAAGACTGTAAGAATAAGCATTGTGTTTTTTCTCACTCTCCACCTCCTACCTGCTCTTCCACCACCCCACTGCACCCCCCACCCCCCCCCTCCGCATTCCTCCTCTAGGCTGGCAGATCATTCAAAAAGCAGAAATCTTTCCTTTTTCCTCTGGTATCTTAACATATTCTGGGAAACTGTCTTGTTTTCAAGAGTGTGTGTTCAACCTGTTTACCTGCGCATGCAGCATCCAGATTATGGATGAACAAAATATTCATCCTTCCAATGTTATAACTGGCTTTCAACTATTTGTACTTACAACATTTTATGTTCTGTCAATCTGTTACCCCAAAAGAACTGAAATAAATGTCTGCTGTCAGAAATCTTATCCGATAATTTTGTTCTTACAAGCAAAAATATTATCTCATTGAAAACCCACACTAGATCCCAGTTTATCTGCAGTTGCACAGATAATACCATTTTGCTACAGACTTCTGCATCCCCTTCATTATAGTTTTGGCACTCTATTATTCTTGTCAAAGTCTTTTGACTTGGGTCATATAAAATATAGGAGTCTTGTGCTTATGGAGAGATTTATCTTGAGAGTTGGAAAACTCCTTCCTGAAGGAGCTACTTGAATTTCCAACATGATTTCTACAGCAAATAAAGTACATTTCAGAGTGCTATCATTTTTTCCCCGAAAACAATTTTGTAATTGTTGTAATGCAAATGACTATGCTTGTTTTAGTTCCAACGATGTCATATCAGTCTTCCACACTTTCACATTAAGAAGTGATTAATTTCAGGAATTGCAAACTCTGCTAAAGATTAATAAAACTATGTCTTCTATTTCTTGTGTTTTCTCTAAAGCTTTCATAATTAATTCCTTAGTGATAATTTTCCTGAGGAAGCAAGAAATGGAATACAGCAGCATCTACCAATCCCATTCTTCAACTGTTGTTTTTATTTTGTGGAGTTAAATGAAGACAGAAAAAATACTGTACATTCAGTGTTTACTTCACAGAGATAGAACAGCTGAAGAGATAATAGAACCATTTAATTTATATAGCTGCATGCTTTAAACCACCTTCAAAAGAAAATTATAGGAACTGCATGCTGGTTTTCCCAATCTTACCTTGTAAAAAATATGACGTACGTTCAAATTCTGTATAACCAGTACAAACATGGTATACAAGTCCAGTGCTGGTAATGAACATAATTCTTCCACAACCAGGGAAGTTTTACTGTTTTCGGGTAGCTTTAGCAGCAGGCTAAGTACTTCTTCATCACATCTTCCAGTTAAAGCTACCACAAAGGCACTGTAAGAAACCTATCATAATATATGTATATTAAAAATGTTTCTCCCTGAAATGCATCACCTTCTTCTATAGCCAATAATTTGTGTCACAGTAACATGACAATTTACAGTCATCCACAGACCTGAATTAACTACACAGCTCTATATCAGATTGGTATGTTCTCATTTTGCATTCTATATACATATAAAGAAATTAAGCATATTTCTTATAAAGATTTACTTTCGTTTGTGAACAGGTCATTCTATGAATGCTCATTCTATGAGCATTCATACCATAAGCAGGCATATGTACAATGCTAAACATATCCATTCTAGCAGATACATATAGGGGTTTGTTGCAGAAACACTTACAGATCAAAATCTAGATGTACAAATCACTAGAATAAAAAATATATGGACCTTTCTTCTTTCAAAGTACACACAGATGTAAGACTTGAGGATTCCTATATGGTACAATGCTCACCCTGAGGTAGCTCACACTTCTTAGTTCAACACTCATTTGAAGTGTTATTATTTACCAGTGGATAAAGGGTCAAATGCCTAAGCACAGGTAGGGTGAGACCACAATAAAACCTGCTAGGATAATGTTAGTTTGTTTCTTCCTATGAAAATGTCCATCAAAAGACAGTGCTTGAAGCCCAGACATCTCGGGAGTTCTCAGCTACCCTTTCTCCTGAAATACCTGAAATGCAAATGGCAGCAAGTCCAGAAAAACTGGAAGTTCATAAGAGCCAAAGTAATGTACTCAGGGCCCCACCATACTCCTTAGGAAAGAATCTATCTGTACTGCCTCCAATGAATGCATCTGTAACTACTGATAGTACCCAGTGAGACAGAGGATTCCCAAGAAAATTAAATCAGGAACCAAAGTTGGTCAAGGTATCCAATTTAACTTTTTAATTCATATGAGAATTTTAATTTCCAGCTTATTAATTTGGCATTTAGATTTAGTTCCCAGGCCTTTGTGATTCCAAAGGCTTTCCTATATATTTAAACATTCACTTTTTTGTGCATGTGCAAGCAGCACAGTATGGATATAAATACAATTCTGTTATCAGCATGAAAGGATACTAATTTGGACTACTTTTTGTGGAAAGAATTTGACTCTATGATAAAATTTGGTATTTATTCCCTCATGTGCCCCATGAATATCATAATTTCAGTACAGTTTTAACCCATTCAGTATATTATCCACTAAGTTAAGTTCCTCTGAACCTTCCTGGCAGATTTACAAATACCAGAGCTAATCCAAAAGTTCAGTAAATGAATGCTTGTAGTCTAAAGTTTAAAAACATTTAATCACATGGCAATGGGCATGGCAAAAACACAAGATCGTGGTAGAAATTAAGGATAAGTGAAATAAGCACAAACAATTCACAGATATACCATTCCAAAGGCAAGCAAAGTAGTAGCATGGAATCACAGAAATATAGGGCTGCAGTGGGCCTGCAGCTATCATTAGAGTCTATCAAACAGTGGTTATATATACAATAAACCTAATAGGTATGCCAAAACTCCACCCTTAAAGAGTACTTGTGCATCTTGCGTAACCAGTAAGAGGCTTAAGCTTTAATTTTCCAGTTGGACTGAGGGAGGATTTAGGCACTTAAGTAAACAAAAAACACACATCTGTATAGATATGCAAACTTGAGATGTGTATATCTATCTAAACTCTACATAGGACTTCCGCAAAAAATAACTTGAAAATACAGTCAATCAGCATTATAATTCCAGAAAATCAAAGGTGTACCAAATCCCATTTAACTGAATCACTTCAAGATGACTTCTCTCATTACCATTTACTAGTATCAAAACAACAAGCTAACAATAAACAGTCATGCTTCCAGAGATGCAAAAGAACAAATCATATAGAAGTAGTTATGATGGTCTGAACTGCCTTTTCAATAGCCATACTTTTCATAAGTGTCTTACAACTGTTTCTGCAACTTAAACAGGGGAAGTTTAGACTGGATATAAGAAGTTCTTTACTGTAAGGATGGTGAGGCACTGGAATGGGTTGCGCAGGGAAGTTGTGAATGCTCCATCCCTGGCGGTGTTCAAGGCCAGGTTGGACAGAGCCTTGGGTGACATTGTTTAGTGTGAGGTGTCCCTGCCCATGGTAGGGGGGTTGGAATTAGATGATTTTAAGGTCCTTTCCAACCCTATGTTTCTATGATTCTAAGCGGAGCACCACTGACACCCAGTGGCTGCTCGATTATTCTGATTAGTTTATACCAAATGTGCCCCAACTCATTTCAGTCACACAAACATTAACAGGATAGAGAACATTTAAGTTAGCATTTTCCATTATTTTTAGTAATTACTGGGACCACAGGAAACAGAAGCAGTGATAACACACTGTCCTGGATTCAGCAATAGCTGGGTTTAAACCACAACACACACCCAGTCTTTTACTCAGAAAACTTACACAACCCACCCTTTAGACAATACTCAAGGGAGATCAGATAAAGCAGAGTTAAGGGAAGGTACTGGTAAGATAATGTGAGAACACCAAGAAGCACACAAATAAATTTAAAAA
>NDXB01020247.1:49817-68475 GCA_002631895.1 Agapornis roseicollis | reverse complement strand
GAAAAAAAAAAAAAAAAAAAAAGGAAAAAAAATTGATCAGTTTCCAAAGTTTAATGCATTTTGTAAAGAACACTTGTTGGTGTAGAATCTACTCAAACCTGATAATGATCTTGAACCAGAGTGATTCCTTCCATGACAGAGAGGAGTAAGTGACCCATTAATCCATCTTTACATTTTGTAATAACACAGAAAAGGTTGCTAATGACAGCTGGTTCTTCTGTAAAAAAAAATGTCCAGGCTTACAAAAAATAATAAATTACTGTAATCATATGAAAAGTTAACCAAATAATAAGGGACAAAAATAATTTAAAAGCAAAGAAAGTCATGTGTTTAGGCACTGAGACATATTTCTGGATAGATTTCTCATTTTAGGGGGCAAGAAGGGCTAGTTTGATTCAACTTCTATTACTCTTCTCCATTACACTTTCCTGATCAGTAATAAGAACAGCAATAATTGCTACAGAACCAAAGAAGAAAACTTCATTTTTATTTTGTGAACAAGAAGCATGACTCTGAGAAGCTGCACATATTAACCATATCTAACCTCCTTCTCAAGCAGACTGTCCTGATCCTATTTCCCAGTGGAGACATCAGGATATTATTAACCCTCCAGTGAGTAGCAAACTTTGTTGGTTTAATTTCCAGGCATGAGCATGCTTGCCTTGATTGGCATCACTCAAATTGACTTATTTTTACAAAAGGTTGCTCAGACTAAAGCCTCACCATTACCGTACTAACACCTACGGTAACCTGTACTGTCACTGCTGTGGTAACCAACCTGAAAAGACTTTAAGAACATTCAAAATGGTAAACTGCAATTTTTGCAAGAGTAGGACATCAGGAGGGCTTAAATGTTCCTGAAGAATCTTGCAGATTTGAGATGCTCTGTAGAAAGATTAATAAGAAAATATTATTTACATGACAAAGGTACCACAGAAAATTTCTAACAAGTGATTATGAAAGGCTGCAGACTTCAATGGACCATATGAGGATTTCAGTATTAACAGTTTTTACATTTGTCTGAACTATTTCCGAATCAAAACATACATTCTTTTAAAACAAACAGGTTTTCATCATGATAGCAAATCATCAGCTTTAAGACCTCAGAAGTACAAGAAACTACTTTAACGAAATAAACAAAATCAATATAACACAATATAAGTTCATACAAAATACTGTTTTACTCAAAGGCACAAATCTTAAATTAAACAGTAATTAACTTAAAGGTTTTCATTGAGCTGTTTACAAAAAAAGGACCCCTTGTGTCATTGTCAGCACACACTCAAAGTACATAGAAAACACTCACCTAATTTCTGTCATTATATCCTTATGCAAATGTTTTAGCAGGAAGATTATTTTGTTCCTTTCATGTCCTGTGGTAGACTGAAATATCATTTGCAAAATCTCTTGCATAAACTCCAGAGTTCTGTTTTGGTACTGAAGAGAGACTTCTCTATGCTGTGTGTTACCAAAAAATGATTCAATGAAGTCAGCTGCTTGAAGCTCAATATTGTCTGCATGGAGAAATTCTTCTATAGCAGCAAGATCAGCAATTATATGAAGGAGATTCTTGAGCAAAACTGAATCAGCAGTATAGTTCAATTTTTCCCTGCTAAGATGGCCATCAACAAACAACATACTAGTGTAATCTTCCTTAGGCTTATTTTGGAATATCTCCAGAAAGTCAATAACATCTTTCACAACCAGCAGTAGGTCATTTGATGAATTTTCATTAGTCATGAGGAGAATTAGAGAATGTATTATTTTAGAATAATTTTTACTGTTACACTCGCATACAAAGCTGTTCACAATCTTTTGTATGTCTTCAAAATTTCTTAACATAGACGTTACAGACGATGCATTAAACTGCTGTATTAAAACATCAAGATCCATTGAAGAGGACTGTCCAGTGACTAACCTTAATAATTGAAACTCTTGGTTTATCGCTGCAAGTAAGTGTCTAACATTAAAATTCACCAATAAATCTTCTATGTTTGTAACTGTAGGAAACCAGAAGTTCTCAAAATTATAAGATATATTACTGTTTCCATTTAAAGCTGATAATACCATAAGTGTTGAGTATGTCTGGTTCCCAACAGAAGACAGCATCATGAAAGGCTGAATTAGAGAAAGAAAAGAAAGGACAGCTTCTTTACCCAGAAGTTCAGAAACTTCACTGGTCATATTCTTAATATTAGTAAGAACAGTCTTTATAAGTGATGTTCTTGAATGTCTGTTCCAAGTTAGACCACCATAAAGATCATCTAGCTGTTTAATAACACTTTGGGCCATCTCCATTTCTGCCACTGCCATACTGCCCAGTGTTTCTAGAATTTGTAAAGCCACTTGTCTCTTTGGTGTAGAAGAACAGTTGACTGAATATGTATTGTTCACCTGCAATGGCACAGCATAGATGGACAGCTCATTCCAAAAATCTACAAGCTCTTTGAGAACTGACCCATTTACATGATGAAGCTCAGAAAACTTCAAAAGAATAGAGTTCCATTCTTTGATCTGATGAAAAAAGCAAGTCAGATTCCGAGTGATATCCATCTGAAAGTCTTCCATAGTGCATGAGGAACTGTCTTCCAGAGTGATGAGTTTCAGCTTCTTAATTACTTCAATGACTGCATATGTATAATTGGTATGCACTAAGTCACAAGGTGTAAAAGTGGGAGGTGTTGCTGTTGTGAGACTCCAGCAAAATGCTGCAGAAAAACACACTGAGACTTCTGCAGGTTCATCAGACATATCTGTCAGTGTCTCCAGTAACATCAGAAGACTTTCTACTTGATTAGAGAACTCCTCTTCAGCAAACATTGACATTTTTTCTTCCTGAGTCAGTATGAAAGCATAGATTTCAGTTAGAGCTTCTGTGATGTTTCCATGAGCTAATCTTTCTGTAAGACTGATGACATCAAGGAGGAAATGGAACATTTCTTCTACATCATAGAGCTCAACTTGTTCAAAGAGTGCTGTTATTTGCCATAAGCCAGTCAGGTTCCAGTTACATGAATGGTTCTCAAATGCATCCCACCAGTCTGCTAACATTCTTAACTCAGAGTTCTCAATATACAAAGGTTTGATATTTTTAAAGAAGTTATCCAGGCTCCTCTGAACTTGTTTGAATTGACTTATCAAGAACTCAACATCCATGTTCTTCATGTTTTGCACCAAGGCTACCATGTGCTTTAGAAACTCTTTATCATCTCTTAATGGAAAGCCAGTAAAACTAGAAGAATTGAATATTTTAAGTGCCTTATTTACCAGTTCAGTATTTAGAGCTGCTGGTTCTATCAGTTCCTGGAGAAATGTTTTGTATTCACCCTTTGAGTCAAGTTTACTAATCATATACTGAAAGAACGCTATCAAAAAAGTGGTATTTTTCTGATGCAAGAAAGGTTCAATCTCAATATCTAAATGAGAGGAGCTGTTTTGTTGGACTTCAAAAGTTTTATTTTTCAGAACAGTTTGTATTTCTGCCAAAAGTTCTGCTGATGAAAGCTGATCATGGTGAGAAGAATTAGGGAACATCCTCAAAGTCCTGTTAAATCCATGAACTGACTGAATAAAATGGGTCTTATTTGATGCATACCACGAGTGCCCCACTAAATCATTGACAGCCATCTGCCCTTCAGAGTTACTTAAAAGCATAAAAATAAGTTCAAGCACACTAATGTAATCTTTTACAAAAAATTCAGGGTGAAAATTTTTTAAAGCTTGTGCTATAATACTGAAATAAATGTTTAGACAAATCACATCAGAACCAGTTACGGAACATTCAGGGAATATCAAATTAAAAATCAAATTAACAATGTCCATTACATTCATTAGCTTAGTATCTGTCTCAATGCTTCCTAGAGATTTCAGCAAAAATAAAATATGTTTTGTACTTTCAAGGTGGGAAGACGACTTGTAATTTTCACTGAGATTATGGAATCCATGCATCCATCTCTTACAATCCTCCACTTCATCCACTGTACTATAAAAGTTTAGTAAGGAATTGAGATGAGATGAAATATTTGTTTGCAAATGGCTTATGTCTTTCAGAGTACTGTTCAAAATTAGTTTGGTAATATTCTGGAAAATGCTGATGCAGACCATATATTTTCCTTGAAGCACACTTTTAAAGAAAGCCGATGTGTCTTTTATTTCAGTGAGAATAATTCCAAGTTCCTTTTGGGAAAGCTTGAGAACAGTAGAAAGGGAATTTCCAATGGAAAATACAGCAGAACCCCCATCTTCTACCTCAGATTCTCCTGCTCCCTCTGAGATTAAAGTATCAAGCCAAGAATTCAAAATCTCTCCATTAACAACTTTTAGTACAGCTTCCTGCAATTCAGTTATCATGACTCCCAGCATTTCTAAAACACTTTCTAAACTGTTACCTTTAAGTGAGCTTGTGACCTCAACTGCATCATTAAATACATTCTGAAGATTGGCAAGGAAAGCTGCAAAATCTTTCCAGTAATTTAAATCACCACCTCCTTCAAATATTATATTTAATAGACTCATTGCTGCTCTTGTTGTTTCAACAATAACCATAGCTGTACTATTGCACAGTTTATCATGAGTTGCATTTAAAAGACTTTCAGAGAGATTTGCCAAATCATCTCTTAGACAGACAAAAAAGGTCGAATTCAAATTTAAGATTTTGGATGCTTCTTCAAAAATCTCTGTCCAGATCTGAAGCCATGTGAAAGTGCAGTGCAAAGCATAAGACACACTTACCTCACCTCCCAAGTTTGTTATATTAAACAGAACACTGTCCAATGAAAGCAGAAGTAAGCTGTAAACCTCTGCTGAATGATCATCAGAAGTAATGTTTGCGAGATAAAAATCAATGCATTCATTATGTGACAGGCATTCTGGGGAGATATCAAGAAATTGTTCCAAATAACAAAAGGCATCTCTTTGGAGCTCTTCATCTATAAACAAACTTTTAAGGCTGCTCAGAGTGCTATAGACAATATGCATATCTTGTTGTCCTTTCTGTGCAAGAGACTGGGCCTGAAATTCTGTGTAGTTGTAAATGTTTAGTAACTTTTCACAGAGAGATTGACTAGTGAAGTTCCAGAGAACATCAAAAGTTTCAGACAGCAAATCAAAAACTTGATCCCTATCTTGGAAATCATGCCATACTTGAAAAGATGACATATCTTTCAAAGTCTCATAAAGAACTGTTAACAGAGTGTTATTGCTTTCAACATTTAAGATGAGATCTTCATTCTGATACAGAGAGAAAAGTATTGGAACAAGTGAGGCCACACTACTGCTGTTTATTTTTTGGATGTTTTTAAAGAAATCATGCACAATTTCTCCCAATTCTTGTACTTTGTATATGAAAGTTGCATTTGAGAGTAATAAAGAGGAGGCATTACTAACCCCATGAATTCTGCTGAAAGACACATTGGCATGATCATCAGCCAACAATCCAGCCTCATAAAGATTCCTTAGGAAGTTTTCACGGAAGTGTTTTTGATGGTTCAAAGCAGCAGTATTTGACTGTGGCCAACCAGTCAGGATATTTTGGAGCAACAGTATACTCCTAGCATGGATTTTACTTTCTGTAATAGAAAACATAATTCTAGATAAGGCCTCCAATACGTCCTCCTCTTCCACTTGCCTCAAATGAGAGAGTCTAGAATCAAGTTCATCAAATACAACTTTCACTATATGCCAGAAAACTTCCGTCTTCTCTTTCATCCAGAGTCGCTGAAGAAGCTGCAAATTTTCTTTCAGCTCATTAAGGAGTTCAGAAACTGCAGATTCCTTCCCCTCACCAAAAGTTTTCATCCATGGGATTGTATTATTCAAGACATTTTCAATTAGAGACTGGTTTGAAGAAGCTGAGAAATCAAGCATTATAATATCTTCTATGACTTCTACCAGATGAAAAAGATGATCTATTTCCTGTTCACCAGAAATAGTTAAGTTTTCTTCTCTCTTCAAGAAGTCTTTTAAAGATGTCAAAATCCTGAAAAATTAAACACAAGTTTTTTTCTTATTACTTATGTAGCAGGCAGACAAGAATTAGTTAATTAGATTCTATATAATTTTAGAATATAGTTTTATTCACTTAAAGGAAGTTCAAATATCATTTAATTAGCAGTCATAAAACAATCACCACAAAAACTAAACCAGAACAAATGACAATTACTTTGTTTTACAAAAATGTGAAAGAACTCACTGAACAGTCACAGCCACATACAAATCAAAACCTCAATGTACACAGCTAGGTTAAAGAAGCATGCACTAATCAGTAATTATATCCCACCTTGCAAGCCATGAGAGTCAAACACCTTTAATTTAAGTATGTCACATTTTCAGCTGCTGAACAGAGCAAAGCTTTTATGCTTCAAAGACTAATTATTTTAAGGAAAGGAACTATCAATAAAATCAATCAAATCCTCTAATTTTCCATGAATTCAGAACGAGTTCTTAGGGTTGTTTTGGGGGTTTTTTTTTTGGCTGGTTTTTGTGGGGTTTTTTGGCTTTATCATAGCTACTGAAAGCCAAAACATTCCAGTTGACTGATTGATAGCTGAACAGTGTTATTTTAATACTGGGGGGAGGGCAGATGAGACAGGACACACCAAACAACCAGCAACAAGAAAAAAACCCACATGAAATCAGAGTGGAAATTTGAGTGATGTTTCTATTGTGTCAACACTGTCTATCAAAAAAAAAATTTTTACTAGTTCTGTCAGACTGGTGATGAATGAGGTGTAAGGAGAAGGAGCATCCCAGTGCAAGATCTCAAGATGAAAATACCTTCTGAAACATGTTTTCTTTTAATTGTTAAAATGCAGAACACCATGCAAGACTAAAAAGCTTTGTAATAGAATTCCTGTGTCACTTACAGGTATGGCTTCTACAAGAGAGAAACCAAAATGTCAGTCAGTGAAAAAAAGTATTCCCCAAATAGAATCTCTTTCCTAGACCCATTCAAGTCAAAGAAATACCTCTGCATGTATAGCACAAGTATCCAAGCAAGTCAGCTGATTTTGTTAAGTACTACTGTGCAAAGAAAATAGCACATACTTTCAAAACAGTGTTTAAGACCAGATCCAAATCCTTGCCCTAGCAAACGTGACAGCATTTCTAAGAAAGTTGAGAAAGAGCACAAAAGTGAATGAATATTAGAATCACAGAAACATAGAACAGTTAGGGTTAGAAAGGACCTTAAGACCATCTGGTTCCAACCCCCCTGCCATAAGCAGGGACACCTCACACTAAACCATGCCACACAAGGCTCTGTCCAGCCTGGCTTTGAACCCCACCAGGGATGGAGCACTCACAACTTCCTTGGCAACCCATTCCAGTGCCTCACCACCCTCACAGGAAAGAACTTCCTCCTTAGATCCAATCTAAACTTCGCCTGTTTATGTTTGAACCCGTTACCCGTTGTCCTGTTGCTACAGAACCTAATGAAAAGCCCCTCCCCGGCATCCCTATAGGTCCCCTTCAGATACTGGAAGGCTGCTAGGAGGTCTCCATGCAGCCTTCTCTTCCACAGGCTGAACAGCCCCAACTCTCTCAGCCTGTCTGTATGGGAGATGCTCCAGTCCCCTGATTATCCTCGTGGCCCTCCTCTGGATTTGTTCCAACAGCTCCATGTCCTTTTTATGTTGAGGACACCAGAACTGCACATAAAACTCCAGGTAAGGTCTCACGAGAGCAGAGTAGAGGGGCAGGATCAACTCCTTCAACCTGCTGGTCACACTCCTTTTGATGCAGCCCAGGATATGGTTGGCTTTCTGGGATGCAAGTGCACACTGAAGCCGGCTCATGTTCATGTTCTCATTGACCACCACCCCCAAGTCCTCTGCAGGGCTGCTCTGAATCTCCTCTTTGCCCAACCTGGAGCTGTGCCTGGGATTGCTCTGACCTGGGTGTAGGACCTTGCACTTGGCATGGTTAAACTTCATGAGGTTGGCATCAGCCCACCTCACAAGCGTGGCAAGGTCCCTCTGGATGGCATTCCTTCCCTCCAGCGTATCCACCAAACCACACAGCTTGGTGTCATCGGCAAACTTGCTGAGGGCGCACTCAATCCCACTGTCCATGTCAGCGACAAAGATGTTGAACAAGACCGGTCTCAACACCGATCCCTGAGGTACACCACTTGTCACTGGCCTCCAGCCAGACACTGAGCCACTGACCACAACTCTTTGCATGCGGCTATTCAGCCAGTTCTTTATCCACTAAGTGGTCCATCTATCAAATTGATGTGCCTCCAATTTAGAGACAAGGATGTCGTGTGGGACAGTGTCGAACGCTTTGCACAAGTCCAGGTAGATGACATCAACTGCTCTGTCCCTGTCCATCAGTTCCGTAGCCCCATCATAGAAGGCCACCAAATTGGTCAGGCAGGATTTCCCCTTAGTGAATGAAGCCATGCTGGCTGCCACCAAGCACCTGTTGTTTTTCATGTGCCTTAGCATGCCTTCCAGGAGAATCTGCTCCAAGATGTTGCCAGGCACAGAGGTGAGACTGACTCTGTAGTTCCTGAGGTCATCCATTTTCCCCTTCTTGAAAATGCGGGTTATATTTCCCTTTTTCCAGTCAATTGGGAACTTCACCTGATTGCCATGATCTCTCAAATATGATGGACAGTGGCTTAGCAACTTAAATATACATTGTAAGAAGTGTATTTAAGTGTAACTCAACATTGAAGTTAGCAATTTGCATTGTGCAGCCTGCGGGGATTTTTACAGTAGATATCAAGAACATCTAAGCTTTTGATTCTTCATCTTTTACTGCATTGATAGTGGCTATATCCACTTGATAAGTTAAAGAAGGTATTGGTTCAGCAAAGAGCTGAAATATCAGCACAATGAAAAATAAAGTTCAAAGTCCAGAAATATAGTTTAGAAAATATTCTTACCGATTAACAGCTGTGATCACCAAAATAGCATGGTAAATTGTTACTAGCACTTAGTAGCAGAGGCAACACTCAACATTTAGTCCAAAGTTGTTCAGCTAGGAATATTTTAATTCTTTTTTTTAACAGAGTGATGATTAAATGGCTCTGGTTTCACTGTTCATCTAGGCATTAGGAGGGCTATAATGCAAGGTCTTGTTACACTACATTAGAACAGTCAGGAGTATACCACTTTGATTACTGTTGATAACACACCAAAGATGGAGATGTCTTTTTTAATGCTTTTGAATGACAGTCACAAAATCGTAACTTTCTTTGTAAGATTCTGTTTCTTCCCAGTAATACTGAAAGCCACCAGTCATTTGGTGAAAAGAGGCAGGGTAACTACTTTCAACAATTACAAAAGTCCAAAGTGGAGGTGCGATAAAGGGTTTCTGGAAAAAAGTTAAATGAAGAAATTAAATTGGACCTTACCATGCCCAGGAAATAAATGAGGAATAATTTGGTAATTTTTGCAGAAATGTTGCATAATGGCCTAAGATGGTCTCCAAATTGAGCTTTTGTCTAGAACATAAAGATGCTTCTAGTCCATCTGCAGAAAAAATAAATGTCAACATCAAGAGACAGGTTAAAAAAAAGTAGACACTGCACAGGATCAACCAGTTGGAATTTTCCCAGTAGAAATGGAAAATCCAAAAATCTTCTGTCACTAAAATCACAGTTGTTTACCAGAGTCAGGCTCTGTATATTATAACTTTTCCTTGCTAATGTTTCAGTGAGCTGGTGAATCCTAAGATTGATGGAAGCACAAACAGGCTTATAAATATAAAAATCATCATCTTTTCCCTTTCCAAGGAATACAGTACATTACAACAGACAGGGAACCATTAGAATAAAACCTATGATACGCAGTAGCTCTTTCCTTACCTGACTGACCTCCCATGGTGCCTGCTGCTTTTTCATTCATGTATTGAGCTACCTCACACATCCAACTGACAAAAGCTGCTAAATCCTCCCAGTATGGGTTATCCTCAAAAACAAACAAAATTCCTTCAAGTGTATTATTAATTCTGAAATGACACAGAAAACAAAGGTACCATTATTAAACCAGTGATTTCTTCTGAAGTCAAATTACCTTGTGAACGCATGCTGTTTCTCTCCAAAATCTCTAGCTAAATTCTATTGCTACTTTCTGGGTACAGACAGTCCCACTGACTTAAGTGGGAACTCAAGCAGGCCATCTAATAGCAGAGTCCTTTGTTAAAGAAATCTGCAGCATAGGTATTACATCATTCTAATCCCAAACCAGAAACCAGTCAGTCAAACAACACAACAACAAAACATAAAAATAGCACTGAGTTTTTTCTTGGTCTTCAATGTTATTTAAACACAAGCGTCTATTCCCGGGGACCTTCAAGATCTATCAGTGGTTTTGATGCTCAAAAGAGGAAAGTAAAACTAGTTCTCCTGGTCATTTTGTAGTCTTTCAGTACCAGGGAGAGAGAGAAAAGGCAATCAGCCATTGACCAACAGCAAGAGACAAGAAAAATGACAACAATTTTCTAACATCTGGAACATTATTAATGTCTGTGGATTTAATCCTTGCTGCCAAAGCAGCTTGTGGAATTTCTGATAGATTCTTGAATGATTAGAGCTAATAGTTTTATTGCTATAATAAAAAATTCTTCTGTCAAGTATCTCATGCACAGAAAAAATGTAGATATTTGTCTTCTATACATGTTTAAGTTTGTGACATAGAACATGTGCCCAATACAAACGCAATTTCACATTAAATGTATTATTCTCATGCTTTACATTGTCAAGCAGGAATAGCAAACTACTATCTTATTATAAAGTACTTTATTGATATAGGGATTTGCCTCTAATATAGTTTGATTTAGCTCCATTAATCAGTAGAATTACGGAGTCACTGAAAATGACAATCAACTTAATAAAAAGATGAATGGATTATCTGCCAAAATAGAAGAACAGTGACAACTTGATGTGTTGAGAAAGCAACTTGAAGTTGCAATACCCCTTCTACAGTGCTTTGCTAACTACCCTGTTTTTGATATTTCCCTGCATCTCCCAGGAGCCATTCAGGTCCAAGTTGCCAAGCAGCCCAGTGCCAGAGAGCAATACCAGGAAGCAGGTTGAAAAGTAGCAGAAAATATGTGGATGTGAGAAGATAAGAAGGAAGAATAGACTTTTAGAATCCTGGATATCTGCTTATCCTCAGTCTATTTCCACCCTTACTACTCCCCAATACTACTGCCGCTACTAAAAAAAAATAAAAATAAAAAATTAAAAAATCATCCTCTACCTTCCTGTTTGTGCTTATAGGGAATTGTTAACATTGGGTGGCGATCAAAAGAAAAAGCAGCATTTCAACCTTTTTATCTATTCAGTTACTGGTTACAATACCTTATTCTAGGCTGGTACCACTCAGAATCTTTATGTATTAAAAAGTACACAAGATACATACAGTGAGAAGAGCAGCTGTTCCTGACAAGAGCTGAAATGGAAAGCCTCCTCAGATGGTGCTTCTGTGCTCAGCAATTGATCAATTTCACAGTAATAAGCATAATTTTTGGTTAGCTGTTCTTCTATTTCTTGCCATCCCAAAGAGTCACCCATTACTGGATCTGGCAGGCTCTGTTGTCCCTGGGTTACTTTCTGCAGAAGCAGGACCTTTCACAATAAAGAAAGCAATATTTGAAAGCAGTAAAAAGGAAACTCACCTTTGATCCTGCTTCTTATATTTATAATCTTAATGATATTGAAATACAACATAAAATAGATTAAATGAGCAGTCTTTCAAACCTTCCATTTCTTTTTCTGTAAGCCACAGCTACTTACAGGTCTAAAATGTCACATCCACTCAAGGGACTTACCAAGACCACTTGTGCCTAGCCGTCAAGCACATTTTGATCAGTTTAAATGACCAGTTACCCATCCACTTATTATTAGCAAACATGAAGTAGTAAGCTACAACCCTGCTCATTCATTTTATTTTGTAACAGTATTATAAGTAAGGCACCGCAAGCTTTAAACACAAGAACAATTGGAACTACTTACAGATTCTTTTAGTGACTGGAGCTGGTTACCTAGCTTAAAGGTCACCTCTGAGCTATTGCCAGGGCACATGTATATTGCTAAAATGCCAATGCCATCCGAACCCTGTGGAAGTCTTAGGGTCTTCTCAAACACTGTAAGCAGGTCATTGCAAACATAGGAAGCATTGCTCATCAACATCTAAAATTTAATTAATACACTGTCAATTTAAAAAAGAATTCAAGATGAAGGAACAGGTTTGATTCATACTCCATATTAATTCTTAAAATTAAATGTCAAAAGACAAAAGAGTACAAAGTAAAGTTGGACCAAAATGCTGCTGAATAAAAAGTGAAATACTTAACAAGTACTTTTTATCCCCCAAAATAAGCCTCTGAAGTTTTACGCAAATTAACATACAAACATCAAATAGCAGCATACCTGTTTTAGCTCCACAAAGAGCTTTCTGATGTCAAGATGAATGAGTCCATCTCTTTGGACAAAGGGAATCAGTTTTTCCAGGCTATGTAAAGCATCTGTAAGACATTTTTCCCACACACCCCATAAAGAAAATATTTAATCTGCACAGTAATTTTGGGACAGTACAGTAGGAAACAATCTTATGGGTAAAGAAAACTGTGCATGATAGAGTTTAAAAATACAGCAGTTAGTTAGAGAGGTATAAAGGTTCAACTTTGTTTAGATGACATCCCTGCCCCGAGCTCTCCATTTTGCACAAAAGGTGTATGCAGTTGCACTCTGCACTTCTGCACAGCAAAAACAGCTCCCCTCATGCACCACCACTGAAAAAGGTTCATGGAGAAAAGGCAGGAAGAGACAAGTCTTCTTACACTAGCAAAAGCATGATCCTATCCACTTTCATAGTTATATCAGAGTAGCTCAAACAACTTCAGTGATCTTTCATGATTTCCAGGAAGGAAATGAGGTCCTGTGTGGGCTTCTAGCTATGAATGTTATAAATAAACTCTTCCCATATGTAACTGTTGATTTAGCCAGCAAAATTTTCTGGAATATGGAAAGATTGCCTAATCCTTTAAGCTCCCAAGCAAAACTAATCTCTCGCTTCTCAAATGAAAGACAACCACAGAAATGTTACCAGGTCATGTTATTGGGTTGCCAAATCCAGTAGCCCTACAAAGATCAAGCTGTCACAGCTCCATGCCCCTTCGTCCAATGAGCAGCAAGGCTGGGAAGCACACAAGCCAACATCTGCACAGTAAATGCACATGGCCATTCACACAGATCAACACAGACCAACACACACAGCACTTGCATGTCCAACAAACAGCACCAAAGGCCTCATCCTGTTAACCTTTCTGGTTGGTCAGGCTGAAGGTCTGCTAGTGACATATGTATATATATATGTGTATATATATATATACACACACAGTGTCCATCTCCCCTAGCAGCTGGGCTCAGACAACCAGACTGCCCAGCAGATGCCCCTGGCTCTCAGTCTTCCTCCACAGTTGCAGATATCTGGGCTTATGAGCCCAGAATAGAGAGCCCTCACCTAGAAAAGGAAGTGCAGTTTAGCAAGAAAGCAGAACAGACCTACAATGGTCAGGGGTATGGCCAGGCAAGCAGCCTGTTTATTATGAGAAACCCTCTTTTGTCACCTTATTGCTATTTTCCCATCCTAGTTACTCCCCAGGCCATCTAAATAATTTCATCTCCCCACTTTTGGTTCCCCTTCCAAACCTCCCATACTGTCTTGTGCAACCTCAAAACACACTTTCCCTGCTTCCCCTAATGAGTCCAATACCCCCAGGCAGTAATGCTCTTCAGTCTGTAAGGTGACCGTTTTGATTCACTTGCAATGACCAGCCAGAAAAGCCAAGCAACACTTAAATCTAAAACCAAGACTTCTTGTTCATACCTATATGGCTGGCTAGATAGTCAACACTCAAAAGGTTGTGGTCAATGGATTGACAACCAAGTGACTGAGTACCACCAGTGAAGAGTGACATTCCTTAGGGGTTAGTATTAGGACCAGCATTGTTTAACATCTTTGTGGGTGACATGGACTTGGGCATCATCAGCCAGAGTGTGAGCTCGCAGCCCAGAAAGCCAACTGTATCCTGGGCTACATCAAAAGGAGTGTGACCAGCAGGTTGAAGGAGGTGATCCTGCCCTTTTTACATCACTCTGATGAAACCCCAACTTTGAAAACTGTGTCCAGTTCTGGGGCCCCCAGCATAAGGCCAGGTTGGATGGGGCCTTGAGCAACCTGGTCTAGCAGAAGGTGCCCATGGAAGGGGTTTGGAACAAGATGATCTTTAACGTCCCTTCCACCCCTAACCCAGGGCACATGTATTACAGAGCCCAAATGCCTTCCTAGAGGTAGAATGTTATCAATTTTCCATGTTATTCTGTGGAAGTCATTTGAGTGATAGTAACAAATAACCACCATTCAGCTTTACCTTCAGTGAAGTATAAATACTGTGCTATTACATTCCTTATGGCTCCATCTACCAGAAGCAATCTCTTTGGAACAGGCCATTGAGGTACATCCTGAAGTACAGACTTCATTCTCTCCAGATGCAGGATTCTGCAATCAAAAGAGGTGGAGCACAGTGGCATTGTGTACTACAAACAAAAAGATAAAGTCGCTAAAAGGCTATGGGACTTTTTTTGCTGTTGTTGTGCAGTCACTATATCATCTACTTTGTAGTTTCTTAAAAGAGCAGCAGTATAGAAGTTTCCTTGTATAATAAAGAATCAAATTCTAAAATGCACAAATAAATTATTGTACAATTTGACTGCAGGCTCTCTCATAACAGTAGACAATGGATTGTATCTTTCAGGTTAACTGTTGATTTGTATAGTACAGATCATCTCTCCTCTAATGAGGAACAGGTTTTGATATGAACAGTTTATTACAAACATATAGCCATACGAATGCCAAATTGAGGCCAATGTTATAACTCCCAGAAGGGATATAAATCATCCAATGTGCAGTTCGAAAGAGAATTATCAGTTCCTGTGTTATGCCACAGTCTTTTCATAAGCCTCTGACAAACATTAACTCCCTGTGTCTACAGCTTAAGTCCTGTGTAGAATCTTTCAATTCATTTGTAAATCAGAAATCAGTGAAGTGTAATGTCAAAATAAATGTTCAGTTGATCTGAATTTTATAAGACAAGTTGCAGAAAGATAACTTACAGATCATGAGGTGCAGTATATCCTTCTGAAAAGTAGGCATCTGATTTCTCATTCCATTGCTGGATCAGGGTACTTATCTCTGCAAAAAGTTTCCTGACTTCCCTGTCATCCAGAAACTGAGACATTAAATCATCTATGATTCTTTCAAGTTCCAAAAGGAGTTTCTGAGAGAACCTATTGTTGCTGAACCATTGCTCAAACACCTAGAAGATTGAATGCAAAACAGAATGCATCTTGTTAAAAAAAACAAAGCTTTATTATTTAGAAAATACACCAAACTTGCATGTCTAGAAGAACCCAAGCACACGCACAATTAATAATGATAGCAATTTTTCTCCCTAACAGTGTATCTAGACTCTGAAATTACTGGCCTCACAAAGGTTGATTTACAATACAGTTTCAACTGACCTGCAAGTTGGCTATATAACATGCTGCATTATATGAAGAACATCCTATGTTGTGCTGTCCCTGCCCAAAGACCCAGGAATAGTAAAAAAACAAAAACAACTGGCCTGAGGCTGAAATCAACCAAAAGCAGACCTCCAGTCAAAAGCTTGCTTTCCCTTCCAGGGCTTCTGCCTACACTAACAAGAAAATGGAAGGCAGCAGCTTCAACATTTTGGTGTCCCATTACACAGAGATGAAAAATGAGCCTGCATGCTCCTATTGTGTAGTCTGGAATAAATAAGGTATACTAAGGCCTGGCCAAACCTACTGACTACTCTCTTTTTTCCACCATTAATTTATTTAATGCCAAGTGGTCATAACAGAATTTTACTGTAAGAGATGTTCTGTTCCCCAAGGGAATTCCCGTGACCAGCAGCTTACAGTACTTCAAGTTGCCACCATAAGGATGTCAGCTCTTCTGAAAAGTTTTTAAATCATGGCTGAAATTATTAATAGAAATTAATGCATTAGTTTTGGCAATCAAATTATTACTTCAAGTCATACAACAGCAAAACCTTTATCAAGAGAGAAATCAAAGGCTGTATTTTTGAGGAAACACACAGTAAGCTCAACATGCTTTCTTCAGATACTGTGAACATCTCCACAGCAGCTTGATATACAACTTTCATTATTTCATTAAAAAACACCTCATATTTCAGTGAAAAAACAAACACCAGCATTAAGACAGCTGGGGAAGTGTTTTCATTCAAAAACATCTGAATGGTTTATCCTTTTCTCTATGAACTACACATGTCATCATAGAGACTGCATGCCAAGTTGTTCTGCCACAGTAGAATTTTGAGATGCTATACTAGAGATGTACTCTCATCCCCTGCAACATGCTTCAGCTACTATTGCCAGAGATAATGGAGAAGTAAAAACAAATGAATTGTATATTATATCAGTGGAGGCCTGTAGTCTGCTTTCAGTTTTGCCCTTAATTCAGCCTCAGGTTGGACAGTAAACTTCTTTTTGCTAAGCCTCTGCATCATATTATATTTCAACATATTCCCTATTAGATTTCAAATCTGTATTTCAGTTAACGACAGAATCTGATTAAGTGGACACATGGTGATAGATTAGACTTTCACTGTAACAATTCTTTCTATGTATTACTTTGGCTTATTAGCAAGATGAAAATGTCACAAAAGCAACATTTAATAGATAACTCAGATCTTTATACTGAGTTACTGTTGACAACTACATGCAAAAATTAGGAATTTAATCTATTAACTTATTAGTGTACCTGTGCATGGAGTCTGAGCTTGCTGACAGCATGAACAAGATATATTTTGGCCTCATGCCATGTATAAATACAATCATCTTCATTATTCTCTTTATTTGCTTCATCTTTTGGCACTCTGGACAGAGCAAAGCACACAAACTGCTCCGGTGTCACTCCTGTGGGAATCTGGCAGGGATATAAGAAATTGATGAGTATCTCAAGATAGTTGTTGAGTGTTATCTCTGCTATCAACTTACTTAGCTGGTGACAAAAAGAATATAGCCTCCCTCAGTGAGAACAAATCCCACTTAATCCAGCCTCATATTCTAGGGCATATACTTCAAACTCTTCCACATGAAGAGTGCTATATAAAATACCAGTGGCCCATTAGGGTATGCATAGACCTGGCAGAACGATGAGACTAGTATATGCAAGGAATTTTCGCTATGTAACTACCCCAGCAGTACCACTTCTACGGTCATTTGCAGGCTGACACTGAACAAACTTGACAATGATACAGTACCCCTATACTAGAATAACTGTATTGAAGCAACTTCACCAGTATTAAAATTACTGATGTAGAAAGCACTCAGCACAGTGATATATTTGAACCAATGACTGCATACAGAAGACTAGTTTTAAATTGAAGTTGGCAGATTTTAGCAATGTGGCCAAGAGGCCAGAATTTTTTCCTCACAGCCTGACTTCTAGATTTTGTGTTGAAAGAATTATTATTCCCAATCACATAAATGATCATTGATATTTCATTAAAAGGCCATTCAAAAGTGAAGGATTGTTTAATAATTCATCCCTTTGTGTAAATAAGCTATTTTTATAGTGAGCTTTTCTAGAGTACAACTCCAGACTGTACTGGAAAAGAACAGATTTCAGATAAATACCAACATGTTCAATTCAATCACTGTGGACTTCAGCTGAAATTCTAAACGTTTCAAGTGTTTTGCAGTCAAACCATCACAACAGGTCACTTTGATCTAGAAGGTTAGAAAATCTCTTTTCTCAGAGAGGGCTTTCTTCAAAATTTGATACATCACTGGTATATTTGAGTAGTCCCACTGAGAGACTCATCAGTCAAGTATATTGATATCGAGACTGCACAACTGAGAAGAAAGGACTTTTGATGTGCCTTAATTTGCACACAGAAGACATGGGCATTTTTTGTCCAGCAAATCAGATGAAAAACACTACTTGACAAATTAATCCAGGCACCTTCAAGTCTAGAAATTAGTTTAAAAGCTTTGTGAAGCTAACCCCAGAATTCTCAACAGGATTTGGTAATAACCTCATGGGCTTGCTATACTCAGTAATGACTTCATAGAAGCATAAATTCATTAATGGATACAACTACACCTATCAATATCTTCATGTGCAGAAATTTCAGCTGAAGCTTTACACATTTCTATTTTGGTGGGAGTGAACCCAAGATATTTTGCAGAGTTATAGCTTCCTCATGACTGTAAGATATGACCATAGCTTCTTCATGAAAAAAAAACCCTCAGGGTAGAAATAAAAAGAAAGATGAAGAAGAACAACACTGAAATTTCCAAGTGATTTACCTTTCTTAATTGCGCTGTATAACTTAGTAACTTCTCAATGTGAAGATCATCAAAACCAAACCTGGATTCAAGTTCTGTTCTCACTGCATGTGGATTCCACAAAACATCCCAGAGAGAAAGATTATAGTGAAAACCTGAAAGAAAGAAAACCTTCTGCTTACATCATTCCTGCTTTTTGTTCATGTTTCTTGATGACATCCAAGTACCATGTTCTTTTCCAGAAAAAAAAAAAAAAAAAAAAAAAAAAAAAAAAAAAAAAGGAAAAAAAAAAAAAGGAAAAAAAAG
>NDXB01020247.1:38623-49557 GCA_002631895.1 Agapornis roseicollis | reverse complement strand
AAAAAAAAAAAAAAAAAAAAAAAAAAAAAAAAAAAAAAAAAAAAAAAAAAAAAAAAAAAAAAAAAAAAAAAAAAAAAAAAAAAAAAAAAAAAAAAAAGAAAAAAGAAGTGTGGATGTAGCTGAACACCAGTTTCACATGAGTGCATTAGTACTATGGCAAGGCCTGTTAATCTGACAGTTGGTATAACAATGGTGAGATGCCCCTGTAGAGTGATTGCCAGCAGATCAAGCAATGTGCCATTTGAAACTATGCATCTAATTCTGCAACTAGTCATGAAAATGCATGTACATGGGCTGGATATGGATCTTTGCTGAGAGAGCACATCAGCAGAATACCAGAAGAACCAAGGAATTCAAGTTCACTCTCTGTGCAAGGGCTCCAACATAAACACCTCTCTACTACTTCAGTCTTCATTTTGGCAGGTGAAGTGGGATTTAGATCGCATATAATTCTTAGCCTGACCTTACATGCAGAGCAGACAGCCACACCTAGAATCTCATCATGTGTTACCAGAGAGTTTGCCAATGAAACTTGTTCCTGACCTTTTTTTGAGGAGTTGTCCTGAGGCCAGCCTACCTTCTCTAATTAAACTCATTTCCTATAAACAGATGGGGAAACATAGCCCTTCAGGTGAGACCAGAATTTATAGCAACAGAAAAACTTGAAGAAAACAATAGAAGCTTAAAGCAGAACAGCCACAATGTTTAACATACAAGTCCAAACCAAGAGGCTATCCAATCAAATGGAAGAAATTGTCCTTTGTAGTCATTTAATCACTTTCCAAAATTTGTCACTGAAAGATTGTTCTTAACTGAACATATGGGACTAACATGTTTTATTTAGCAAATAGTTGCCAGAGTTCGATGCACTTCAGTTTTTAGTATTTAAAAGACAAATCAATAAAAAAATAGGTTAACACTACAGCAATATAGCTCATTCTTAGACCTTATACTTCAAGGATTTAACTTGGATAGTTACTTCTACTGAGTATTCCCAGCATGCTTGAGGTACTTCAATGAAAATCTGAAGCAAACTACTTACCTTTTAAGCTCCTATCCTGTACTGTTGCAGCAGTTATATTCAATGCTGTTTTCACCACTTCATAGAAACTTTGGCCCAATGGCATCATAGCTAAATCCTTCAATGATGCTAAGATACTGGAAGTGAAATATAGGACAAAGCTCAAGATCTCTCTACATCTGAAAAATCAGAAAGGGCTTGGAGGAAGAAGATGATGCTCAAGCATTTGAATATTAAGATACTTTTCTTTTCATTGAAAAACTGATGTCAAATTAGACTTTGCCTAAAAAGAAATACCCATAAATTGAGATTTCACTGTTAGAGTTTAACTCAATTTTAAACAAAAATAAGGAAATGTCTCCTGAGAGGACCAATGTCTTCTAAAAAAAAAGGGAAGGGAAAGGGGAAGGGGAAGTAGAGAAATCACTACTGAGAGTATATTAACAGATTAGTAACTTGATCCAGCACAGCAGCCAGTAGTTACTGCTATCTTTGCTTACTGCTGCTGAAGAATAAAGCAATAATCATAAACTTATGATCAAGTTTCACTTTTACCTCAAGAACACACAGAACCTTTCAGAAAAGACTTCTGCTTTTGGGGTATAAGCACCACAAGCACACCTAATACATCTTTACATGCTAATAGTTCAGAAAACAAGCTGGAATAAGGTTACACATGACTCATGCATGAGGCAGGGGAATTAAGCCCCAACACAGTTGCAGCCCACATATTGTAAGAGATTTATTTCCCAATTTCAAAAAAAAAAATGCCATTATATTCTCATATCTTTTTTTTTATCAGGAAAAAGACAATGGGATGCTAGGGGTGACAGAATCAGCACAGTAATTTCCCATTCAAAGTCTTTGGGCCCCTGCCTCCCTATGCGATAAGGCTGGTGAAGTCGACACAGTCTTGCACAGGTAGCCAGGTTCAGTGGCCTCCTCTAACCCTATAAATATGTTGATTAACTACAATGATAATTTACCTATCAACTGATTACAACCAGCTACCAACAAATACATTTCTGACTTTTTCTTAATAATTCTACTATTTTACTGAAAATTCCTGTAGGTCCTTGTCAGTCTGTGCTTTTGACACCATGCCTTCCTCTGGATCCAGCTGTCCTGTACCTGAGGCAGAAAACCTTCATATTCAGAATAGTCTTTGTGGGGTTTTTCTTACTGCTCCATTTCTTGCAGGAGAACAGTCAAAGCTATTTGGATAGCAAGAGGCTTGAGAAACAAAATGGAGACATTCTCCTGATATTGACTAAGTGGTACATACATATTAAGTTAATAAGAATCAAAAATATTGTTTTACTCTAGTCTTATGTAAATATTTTCTCTTTCAAAGAGTCCCAAGGCACACTACAATATTTAAAGCCATATTATATGATGGGTGAATTTCAGACATTGCTAACATGAAGATACTTCTTGAAGACTCCCAGGGAATCTTTGCTGAGTTTGAGAGACAAAAAAGTATAGTTATAAAGGAATTCAAATGGGCAAAAACTCTTACCACACATCTACAAAAGCAGAATCTGGTAAACAGAAGAAAATTCCATCCTCTTTACACTGATAAGATGCTTATTTTACTAAATACTCAGGGAGAAGAACAAGAATTGCATGTAAAACATTAAAACAAAGCACTTTTAAGAAGGTAAAAGTACTTACTTTTGAATAGCTTCTAGAAACTGTGTTACAGCAGCTACCCCATCTTCTGTATAAAAGCTGTTCAATTCAAGGTGAGGGAGTGAATGCAAAAAGTTCCAGAAGTATGGTTGCTTGTACAGCTTTTCTGCTCTAGAAATCATCTCCTCTGCTTCATTCAAATCCATCTTTATATGAAGAAAACACATTTACATGGAACTCTTCCATTAACAGAAAAGAAGCATACAAAAAAAGCAGGTGACTGTTACTCTCCCTACCTCTGCCCTTCCCCTCCTAGATTTTAAACCATTTAATTTTTTTTTTTTCCAAGTGGAAATATACCCCTAACTTTGGTAATTTGTCACATCATTTTCTTGGTGCTTTGAATTCATATCAGGTTTGGTTCAGATGTTTTTTTCTGCTCTGATGGAAAATGGAACTGGGAGAAAAGCTGAGCAATATCTTCTCGCTCAGAAGCATTAACTCTTTCCCAAAGACAAGGATCACCTTTAAGATCTCAAGCACAAAGAAGTTCTTTGCCCTGAAATGAATTTCTAAATCTAAAGACCAGGGGACTTAAGGAATATGCCATATTTGCCTCAAAGTTCCTTGCAGCAGGTGTGAAATAATTGATAAAAATGGCTCTTTAAAGATGAACTGACTGAGGTAAAATTACCTCTTTTACAGGACTACACTATCAGATGCCTATGCAAAACATAGCATCTATCACATTTGGGTTTTATTCAGTCTTTGTTTCCCTAAATTAATGTTTCACTAGGGCACTTCTGGAATATGATAACATGAACAGTGTTTACACAAAAGGAGGCTTATATATACAAGCTCTGTTACTAATAATGGTAAGCTACATTCATCTAAATATTTTCCTAATGTTAATACATTCTTTCTATGTTCCATTCCTGATATTAAATTTATATTGATTGAGTTCCTTTCAATGACCTCATGAGCAATTTGAAAACGCTACTATAAAAATGCCATCTAATTTCAAGTTACAGATTGGAAACCTAGGCTTCATGAAGCAGCAGTTACCATCAAATATAGAGAAAATTAATTTTAAAATTTTTAAACTGAAACCAGTGATCTGTGAAAGGTACAAAGTGATGGTAATGGAGATCTACTGCTGTGCCGATTCAGCCTTCCTCTTTTGTTGAGTTTGCAAGAGTGAAAGACTAATGCATTAGAGGCAGCACAAAGACTAAATACATTTCACAAACTGCCAAAGAGATTCTGGGGATAACTACACCACATCTTGCAAGTCTGTCTTCCTTCACCCCCAATTGAGCCTGCTTTCCATATTTACTGGATCAGAAATCTGAATTCACACTACTGTCATCCAAGCAAAAGCCTCACCTTTTCAGTTTCGCTGTTGTTTTTTAAGCGCTGAGCTGTTGAGGGAGGAGGATTAATAATAAGTAGACACTAGGATAATTGCTCCTTGCAAGACATTTTGTAATATGTTATACAGCTACATGGGGTCTGGCAGATGCACTTTTAAATTGCTCTTAATGAATGACCAGCCTTCAAACAGCTGAGGATTTTAGCTACTAACAATCTAGACTGGTTTAACAGTAATCTAGAAATCACTGAACCTCTGCCACATTTGCAAACCATCATTTTTTCTTTCAACAGCATACCAATTTTCTTCTTAAGATAGTTTACCAAAACTTGGCAGGATACAAATTTCTAACCATTATAATAAAGATGCCTCAAAATCCAGAGCTGTAATTTAGAAACAGACTATAAAAATACTTACATTAAGAAAGGTGGTGATGTTACGGAGCCCTGTAAAATCAAATATTTTCCTTTACACAGAAGCCTTATTAACTTCAGGAGACTCAGTTTTATAAGCAATAGCAAGTAGTGCACAAAGGGCATTTCTACAGGACTAAAGGCATGTGAAACAATAACACCCTACAAAGATAGCAATGCACCTGATTTTCTATGCTTTCCAATATTTTGCTATTATCAGAAGGAAAAAAAACAAAAACAAAAACAAAACAAAACAAAACAAAAAAAAACCCTCAAATCCCAATTTAAAAGAAACTGCTTACCATTCACTTCTCAGTAGAGCAAAATCATCACATCAACACTAGATGAATGTACTAGCTCCCAGACAGCCAGGCATGAAAATTACTTTTGCCTAAATCTTTCTGCTTGAAAACTCATACAGAATGGCAGGATAGTAGTAGGTCTTAAATGCCCACCTGCTACAGCAGCAAGCCTGCACAGCATGGGTGGGATCATGGCAGGAGCATCAGACCTTGGTGTTTCCAGTCTCTTTTAGTGTGAGACTGAATTGATTGTCTAGTAGTGAGCTACTGAGGTTTTGCCACCCCTATACTCCCTAGCACAACAGAAAAACCTGGGGAGAAAGACTTAACTTCTGATAAGTTACTTTGGAATGTATCTTACACCAAGTACCTATGTACTCAGGTTATTAATCCTTACCTTTAACCTTTCCCTTCATAGCATTTTGTTAACTATCAAGTAGTAAAGCAAGTGTATAGTTTTAGTAAATGAGCTTTTTTTCTGATAATTTTATGATGGCCTCAGTAATAGTAAACCTAAAATCCCTTCTTTCCATTCTTTCAGATGGGCTAAAAATTTTGTTTCTACATTTTATTTTTAATCTAAGAATATTGCTTTATTTGCTCATTGTCATTATCTGGTAGACAAAGAAATTCACTATTAGAAAGATCACAGCTTACCTGAGAACTTCGAGTTTTCTTCCCATAGCTTTTCTAAAACCATGGCTTTCTCTGTGGTCTCAATAAATCCCTCTGCAAGTTCCTCTATCTCTTTCATGAAGTCTAGATCAGGTCCTGTGAATCTCTCTGGACCCTTCCGGATGCCTGCAGTACTTTTCACAAAAAGAAACAGGGCAGGGGAGGTAACTAAATCTGGAAATAAAGAGCTGAAAATGTGTATAAGCTCACAGTAACATTCTAATATTTTATTTTTTTTAATTTTTTTATTTTTTTTTTTAGCTACAATGCATTTACACAACCTTTATTTAGCTCAGTTCATTAGTGTGCAATCTGCAACACTGAGCCTCAGAACCTCAGGAAAGAGAGCACTGAAAAATTGCTGAGCTGGAGCTGCTCAACTGCACCAGGAGCCCAACTCTGGCAGCAGCCAAAAACAGACACATCCAAAAAAGTCTTTTATGTCTCTAAACACATACACATCTAAGCAACCAGAACAGGTAAGCTGGTCAATGTCACTAGATGAAATACAGGTAAATCCCTCCTTCTGGGCCCTGAAGAATGTTGGTGCTTGCTCTTTAGTCAGTTTACTAAACAACAGAAATGTGACAACAATTCCATCACCTTAACAAAAAGCATCCATGCTAACAAACATACGCTGATTCCAGATTACATGCTCTTCAAGATACCCTTCTACTTGAAAAGTGAGAAAAATGGATTGTCTGGCTACATATTTCTGCCTCATGCTGACTAACACACAAAGTGTCAGTCACTAGGAAAACGTATATAGTTTGTATTTGGGATATGACAGCTTATTTTTTCGTTTTTCAAAACACATGCAACAACCTATAAACAGATCATATTCTCACTACTGACTTTCCTTTCCCCGATTCTAGCTAAACTTGTGGTACATGTTATTATCTCTATCATACTACCATCTGGTGGCTACTCAGTAAGTTTTCTATCAAGATAAAATCAGTTAAATCTCTCTCTGCAGGAAAAAATACTTAGACCCTCCTGAGGGGAGGGCAAGGGGGTGGGGGGTTTGAGTGGGTGAACGTGCTGCCTAGCTGGGTTTAAACTACGACAGGCACCGTAAACACTGGAATAATTACTTTTAGCATGTTACTAGGCAATTGAATTCTGTTTTATCTTATAGGAAGTTCAAATGATCTTAGAGTGAAATCCTAGGGAGCAAAAATACAGTTAATATTTCATTAGAAGCACACTTAACTGTCACATAAGCCCCGCTTACAAAAGCATAATAACGATTTACATTTCTTTCTTGTCAGATTTGTAGTCTGACTTGTTTTCAGAACAGTACTTATTGGTAAAGGAAAACCTAATGAGAAAATGAGATGAAGCAAACAATAAATCAAAGCAAAAACATCAGCCACTGCTTTCAGGTTCTCTCATTTCTCTTTCTCTCCCTCCCTGATCCTTGTTTATTCAGACACTCACAGAGCTGTCTGTAACTTTAGACTAGAGGATGAGAAGAAAGTCTAATCAATTTCTTGATTGTTTCAGTGCAGCTTATTTTGATCCCAACTTGGTCACCAGCCAGTAGGGTTTTGGAAAACTCTTTCAACAACCTCAAACTTCAATGGATTAAAGGCAAAACAATTCCTCACTATTTTTTTATTTTAATGGAGTTTTAAAAAGCAGGCTTCTGTTGTTCAGAGGGAGGCTTTTAGGGTGATTAATAGCTGCAGTTTACCTATAGCTTTTGAAAACTTCCATATAAATTTCAAATTTACTGCCTGAAATTCCAAACAGCTAGAAACACTGGTATTTGGCAAAGAACATGAATAATAACTGCACACTGAAAATTTTCAAGCACTGTGTTTTTTAAGCATGAACAAATAGACAGCACTTAGCCAGAATAACACCCACCACATTGGTTAAGACACAAATCCAGAACTGTAGAAAAGTCAGACCTGTAGAAAAGTCAGAACTGTAGAACTGTAAAGTCAGAATTGTAAAATAACAGTATTCTGGCTCTATTTCCACAGACATTTCATTGATAGCTATAAAACTTCCTTTGAACTAAGATGACCGGCAAAAGGCTTTCAGGTCATGCTGCCCTAGATGCTGTGTGAGGCTCTCCAGGCTTGAAGGCTGGGAAGACAAGCCACGGTCCTTCAAGGGGTCCCACAGAGAACATCAGAGGGGAACACAGCTGGGAAAGGTACACAGACTAGAAACATTAAAGAAAAAAGCTGGCAGCACTTGGAGCATGGTGGCTCTGAATCACTCCATGGAGAAGTGCAGGGAAAAGCAAGTTGATGGTGAAACTCCAAGCACAGGGATGAGAGCAGCCATTTTGACATGCTGCTTCTGAACCATTAGCTTTATGGGGATTTCCAGGGCAGAAGCGATTCAGTCAGCTGCCACTGTTCCCCTTTTTTTGCCATCATTGCCACAGACCTTCATCTGGTTACTCTTGGAGCTGAGTACAACCTCCTTTGGAAGAGGAAATGGCAATGGGCATATTAGTTATCAGGCTGTTTTGTGAAACAGATGGAAATATTTCAGAGCTTCTATCTGCTGAATATCTGTGCTAAGTTTGAAAGGATTTTATATCTTTTCAGCACAGTAATAGGGAACCACAGTTATCTCCTAATAACAATGTCACGAGATACTACTATTTTCTTAACTCTGCACAAACTACACAAAATTGCAGGAAGATGTCATTATTTTGCCAAAAAAGATAAGAAACTAGACTTCAAAACCAGATGCAGCAACACTCAAGACAAGCAATTTTCAGATAGTGTGCCAAAAAACTGCTTAATTGTTGCACTGTTACTCTCCCAAAGTGCCTTCAATGAATGCTTTCTGGAAGAGATGTTGTTCATGTGTGTGTAAAGGAAGTCAACAGCAGCAGTTGCTAGGAACAATAAAGAGGATAAGCAAGGGATGACAAAAAGGACAAAAGGAGAAGGCAGCAATTTGTAGGGGAGTATGTACTTAATTAGAACTGGAGTGTTAGGAGAAAGTATGTGTGCATATGTGCATATGTAAATGATATCATTATCACCCATGGCAACTCTTCCCTTAACTTCCCTCCAGAAGTGCTTTCATGAGGGCAGAAATTAGACTGAAAACATATATTCATACGAGTCCTGACTATAATAAAACACTGTTAAAAGGCAAAAAGACTGCATCTCTCTGAGCATGTAAAAGCAACCGTCATTTCCTAAAGTTATGACTCAGAAACGATAACTCAGTCCAAATTGCCCAGTTACTCAGGATGATAATAGGAACATTTCAGATTTGGTCTGAGATCTCAGCTCTGATGTGCAATGCCATTTAGACTGGTGATTTTCATAAGCCTCTCAGCAGATTCTTCTCTCAGCCTCATCCCTGTCACCACATTAAAAATTAGTCTCTAAAATTGCCAAGACCCAGCTGCTCTGGCTCCTATTCTGCAGGATCTCAGAACAGCCTGGAGATATGGCTTCTCCATCAACACCAATACACATGATGGACAACAGCTTACTGTGCATTTGTCCAAGAAAGATCTGTCTGCTCCTTGGGTACCTACTATTATAACCCTTGTAAAATGCAAGGAACCACAAAAATATAAAGAACTATAAAAGCATTGCTCCTAACTGGCTATCAAATGAAGAAAACTCATGTTTAAAATTCCTTTTCTCCCCAGCTCTCTGGCAATCTATAAGCAAGATCACAAAAATTGCTTAGGTTTCTGTTTTCCAACTACACAGCACATGACTAGAAAAATTGGCCCAGACCACACAGGGTTACTGTTCCAGTAAATTGCAGTAGAAATACAACTGTCTTGCAGAATTATTACTTTTTTCATTTGAAGATACACATCATTATAGAAAATACTGACCCACTAATCAATTCTCATGCAAGTGCATATCACTGTTGCTCAGACCTTCCATGATTTTGTTTTTCCAGACCTGCTCTTGTACATGAGCTTTTCTGATACTACTCCACTAGAGGAGGCCCAAGTATCAACAAAACCAGTAACAAGACAGGGACCAGCATGAGTGGGGCTGGTCCACGAGGAGGGGGGGCTAAAATAGGAGCAGAGTCCACCCTGGAGAAGGCCATGGCCTCACTCATGGGCACTGTCCCTCAGCATCCTAGCCAGCAGGCAGACCCAGGGGTGGGTCACAGGCTTCAGTGACAGCCCCTACACAGAAGGATGAGCTTTTTTTTCGGGAAGACAACTGTGTTTCAAACTGAGAGCAACAATACAGCACATACCATGAAAACAAATGGGCTAAGTGTCCATGCAAACTATGCAAAGTCTCTGTTTTACCATTAATAAACACAACATTGTTAATGCAAAAATGTCCCTGAAAATGACTACAGAGAGCCACCTATGATTTGATATACAGCCTCAAAGGGAAGATAATTGGTACTACTGTTCCTGTGCCACCCCTTCTCTCTAGTCAACATAGGGACATTGTAGGATTCAGTTATGCTTGGGTGATCAAGATGACAGTCTACAGTCCTAAGGCTGTTGGCAGCCAGCATAAATCAGAGCAACCCTGAGGTTGATTTAATTTATACTGATGGACCTGCTAGAATAGACTGACCTTAGAATGAGCTTCATCATACCTTTTTATCCCTTTTCCTTACCTAAACTATATACTACTCAGTATAGCTCGCTGAGTGTAAAAATGTGCATGCATGCATACATGCATTTTATTTTTCAGTTGAAAAAATTAAAGCCACTGAAAAACTTCCCTAATTCTTAAGCTGGTCTAAGGCTGCCTCCAGGAAATTCTTTCCTGCTTTTCTTTCGAGCTGAAATATGATTTGGGCACTTCAGTCAAAGCAGTGTAAATAATCATGCAGAACAGTCAATATAGTTCATAGTTTCTAGAGGTTTAACACACTTAGATGGCAATTGGGCTAGTGATATAAATAAAAACTATCCTTTTAGGAAACAGTTTGTAAAAAGATCAACAGCTATTGTAATTCTGTAACCCAGTAATACAGTATTGCCACTGCAAGTGACAGGCTACAGGCTTTGTACTGAATGCAAGACCATGGCACAGAGGCTTGCCACCTTTGCTTTGTCTGAACTTCTGAACTTGTCTTAAGGTACCTGGAGTTCTGTTTTGCCTTGGTTTAGTTTTAACTATTTTTTCTGGCCAGATGGCTATTTGCTTTACTTTCACTGTCACTGTATACCACCATAGTTTTATATCGATTAACAAGTGTTCATCCAGTGCAAAGTGAGATATTTATGATTAACATAGCAAAGCAGCCCAGAGGAACACAGGCCCAGTATAACAGTAAAAACCTTGAGAAGTGGGAACACAATATGCACTGTACTGAAATAAAAGATGATAAGGGATGAGGCACAGGACCCCATGGCTATAAACAACTCGCAAGTAGCCAGTTAAAATGCAGAACTATAGTCAGATAAAGCCAATTTGTAAATATCAGGGAAGAAGAACAGGTATCTAACATACGTGAAAGATACCACATACATTCAGATGTACCACATAAATTCAGATATACCAGATACAAACCAATGGAGAAAAAAAAAAAAAAAA
>NDXB01020247.1:0-12374 GCA_002631895.1 Agapornis roseicollis | reverse complement strand
ATCTTGCAACAGAATTACATAATCTGTGAATTTTGAAATAACTGCAAACCAAACAAGATTAACCTGGAGTCTCTGTGTTAAAAGACACTGAATAATGGGAATGTATTAAAACTTTCAAGGACATTTTCTTCATTTAAAATGCAACCTTTATTAAACAGACCTAAATGTCACATGTACTACACATACTAAACATATACTAGATTCCATGCTCAAGAAGGTAAACTATAAAAGCCACATTGAGAATCATTATGCATCCTCGTGGTCACAGGATTAATCAGGTCCCACAGGGTATCAATATTATACCATGTGCATTACAGGAAAAACATATCATTTGTTCCAAGAAAAGTACAGTGCCAGGAGTGCTAATAACAAGGAGTTATCTGATAAGAAGAAACAGCAAAATGCTTTTTATGTACCTAGATGACAGCTGGCTGCAAATGAGGCAAGGATTTTCATTCAGCTGCTGTTCACAGCATTAAGCAACCACATAATTTTTAACAGTGTTCTTGGTTCTGTGATGCTCTAAATAACAATGTACTTCAAGAAAATCTGACAGCAAAGCTCTGACAGTGCACAGGTGCAGAGTAACCTCTCCAGCAGCATCCAACCGGAGACAGCTTGGCAGGAACAGCAGAGAGGAGCAAGCAGAACTCAGTTTTCCCACGGTAGACCCTTCCGGCCATCACACAGTGGGCAACAGGCACCTGATTACCATAAAGCTGTAAAACTCTCACGCTGTCTATACAAATGGAGATTTTTATAGCCAACTCAAAACTTCCAGCAGCCATCCTACATCAGACTGACGCTCACAAGTAATGTGCTCCCAGCAGGACGCAGCACACGAAAGGGCATAGCCTGCTTCAACATGTGTGTTAATCCTCTGCCCAGTGACTCAAAACCGGGCAGAATCCAGTATATCTCATTACACACACACACAATATTTTTTTGTTTCATGGTGGTGGCTTGGGTTTTTGTTTTGTTGGTTGGTTGGTTTTGTCCGGTAGTTTTTTTTCTTTAGGAAAGCCTCAGTTAGTAGTATCTTTAAGGAAAAGCTCCAGGTTAGCGTTGATCCATCATTAGAAAACCTGAAGAGCCACTGCAAAACTGTTTTCTGCCCTGAGCGTCCCCCATCGGGGCTATGCATGCAGTGACAGCTCGCTCCCAACGCCCATCACTTATTTCCAGCCGGCTTCCTGCCCCGCGGGCAGCTCCCATCCACCTAATCTCGGAAAGAACGGCACCACCGAGCCTCCCACCAGACCAGACCTCTGTCCCCACCGCCCTCAACCACCGCTCCCCCGGCACCGGTCCTATGTTCCCCCAAGAACGGCACTCAGGGTTCCGCCACTACCCGCCCGCGAGAGTTCCGGTGATCGGCAGCTGGCGGGGCTCGGCTCAGGTCTCACCTGGGGTGGAGTGGCGGGGCCACCGCTGTGAACCGTAGCTCGCTCTCTCTCTCGGTGCACCTGGCCGGGGTGCGCTGGCCGACCCACCTTCCAGCAGCAGCGGGTGGAACGGCACGGTTACGGCAAGGCACGGCACCGCCCCGCTCCGCTCCGCCCCGGGCGGGGCCCTCAGCACCGGGCGCGGTTAACTCTCGGCGCGCCGGCCGCCCCCGGCGGAGCGTTGCCCAGGCATCGGTGAGGGGCTGGGAGCGAGAGGCGGCGAGGATGATGCGATAATACACATGCACATACGATAAGCACGTGCTGGCACCCCCGAGGAGCAGAGTCAGGCTGTGCGGATGTCGGTGTCTATACCGGTTTTTCTACATGTCCATTCCTACAGCCGGTGTGTAAGTACACTGCTTTTGCTAGTGCTTTGGTGTGGGGAAAAAACACGTGGTGAGAAAAGCGCAACAGACTAGACTCTTTCAGCTGGAAGGGACCTATAATGATCATTTAGTCCAAGTGCCTGAGCAGGGGTGACAAAGTTAAAGCATGTTGTTAACGGCATTGTCCAAATGCCTCTCAAACACTGACAGGCTTCGGGCACTGAATTCCCCTCAAGCACAGCTTGCTCCGGTGTTTGACAACTCAGTAAAGAAATGCTTCCTAATGTCCAATCTGAACCTCTCCCGGTGTATCTTTGAAGCATTCCTACATGTGTTCTCACTGGATCCCAGGCAGAACAGCTCAGCGCTTTTTGTTCCACTCTCCCTCCTCCGGGAGCTGTAGAAAGCAATGCTGCCGCCCCTCAGCCCCCTTTTGTCCACACTAGACAAGCTCAAAGTCCTTTGCTGCTCCTCACAGGACATGCCTTACAGCCTTCCCACCAGCTTTGTTGCCCTCCTCTGGATGCCTTCAAGGACCTTCACATCTTTCTTAAATTGTGGGGCCCAGACCTGCTCCCAGCACTCAAGGTGAGGCTGCACCAACACTGAATACAGCGGGATCATCACCTCTCTTGACCAGCTGGTCATGCTGTGTTGGATGCACCTCAGGATGCAGTTTGCCCTCTGCACTGCCAGGACTCACTGCTGGCTCACCCTGTGTGAGCCTGCTGCTGACCAGCCCCCCCAGATCACTTTCTACAGCACCGCTTTCCAGCCACTTCTCTCCCCATTTATACTTGCACCCAGTGTTCCTCTGTCCTAAGTGCAGAATCCAGCATTTCAACTTGTTAAATTTCACCCTATAAATCATTGTCCAATGCTCTGACCTATCTAGATCCCTCTGCAACGCCTCTTATCCTTCAAGAGAGTTGGTGTCATCAGCAGACTTGGCAATGGTGCATTCAACTCCTGCATCCAGAGCATTGATAAAGGTATTGAACACCTCTGGTTACAGTCACCAGCCAGGTGTAGCCACATTCACTACAACTCTTGGTGCTCTGCCCTTCAGCCTTCCATCCCAGCACTCCAGTCATGGGACTCATTCCCCCAGGTTTCTAATACCAATGATATCATAGCTCTGGGAGCTGACCAACACTTCCAGTTCATCCTGGTTTTTTCCTCATACTGCAAACATTGGCGTACATGTATTCGAGATATGCTCCCAAGCCCCCATGCTCCCAGAAGCAGTGTAAATGTTCCCACTAGCATTGCCATCCTCAGGCAATACCATGTCAACCTTTGGCTTACCTTCATTAATCCTGTTAGTATCCCCTTCAACCACTGATTCTAAAGCCCTCTCAATCAGTCCCACCAGCTTAAGTCCAAAGACACATTTTTCCTATTGGGAGAGCTGGATTCCATCAGGTTCCAGCATCGCAACATTTTCCTCTATTTGAGGAGTACAAGTGCTAATACAAAGACCACTATGTGAGTCTGGAAAATTTCACTGGAAACAGAACCAGAGTTACCTGACCACTAGTTTACTTGGCCATTGCACCAGCCAATGGTAACAGCATCGTATTTAAAGTAAGTATACCCCTTCATGCTCACCATTTACCATCTTTACAATCGGTCAAATACTTCAATGCAGCTGTCTGGATACTTACCTACTATATTTTGGCTCTTATCATTCTGGATGTTTATTATCATTAATACTATTAATCAGAAGACAAAACATGCTAAGACTGAACTTCTGTATTTCTATTTCTAGCTTATTTTCCAGGCTATAGCATAATAAATAACCACATTCTGAAAAATGATCTGCAGAGAACTGCAAAAGCAGAACATTACACTCTTCACAGAAAAGAACTAGCTTCATCCTGCATCTTTTACAACTAAGTCTGCATTACTCAGTACAGATACAAGTATTTAAGAAATAGATATGCTGAATCAATGAAATTTTAGATGCTTAAGAAATGCATGGGCAATTCAACTGTTGTTTGCATTCCTATACAAAGAAAGGTAATGCATATGTACCCTTGATCTCTGAAAACATGTTTATATTCAAGTCTAGTCTAAGACGACGCAAGTGGTAAGAACGAAGTATATATTCAGTCACACTAAAATGAAAACAGCCATTAGACTCTGTTATGGAAAAACAGTTGCATGTAAAAGGAAAGTTACTCTTTGGTACCTAAACTGTCAAGTTATTTTTAAATCTGTATCTGGAATTCTCTTTTAAAAATATTCAAATATTTGGTATGCTTGGGTTCTATTCATAAAATACAACTCCACTTTTGTTTTATCTTTGGGCCTGCAAATCAATCAGTATTCAAAATTAAGAAGTGAGATAATTTCTCACTTAAAGGCATTCAAGTCAGAAATAAAGCACAATGCAACTAAATAAACATTTCAGTATTTCAAACAATATGGCTAGATTCTGTAAGAAACTACCCAGCTTTCAACTTTGGCATCTCTCTGAAAAACAAACACTTCCAGACCCAGAAGCTTCCACTGCTGTCACATGGAACTACTGATGACTTCTAAAACTGCCAGCAGCATGACCGTATTAACTCAGAAATAAATAACAAACATAATTACTGAAGCAAGGTGAACTCAAGCAACACATTTCCATCCTCCAGTTGGGACTTCGTGATTTGTTACACTACTTTGATTTCACATCTCTTGGAGACCTGGCAAATTAGTGCAGAGCTGCAGCAGAAGCATATCCCGAATTCACAAACAGGAATTCCAGGGTCTTCCACCTGCTTTTACAAAGAGGAATCTTAGGCTGTTAATATTCTATCTCATAGTAGTCAAACTGTGATCCATGAAGACTCAGTTGACTGACAGTGCAGATCAAGTATCTCCTTGGCTTGACTTAAAGAAGGCTGAGTGTGCATTAATGGCACGTAAGTAAACCTTTAAGAATATAAGAATGCCATGTGGATATTACCTAAGAGTGACTAAGGTATAATTTTTACAATAGGATAGGGTGTAGACCTCTAAAATATTTGAAAACCAGCAACATAAACACTTCTAAGACCACAAGTACAGTAAAACAAAACAGTGCTGAGTGACCACACTGGGATCTCAGTTGTCTTTCTGTCTCTGCCTTCAACAATTGCCTAAAAATGTGGACAAGAACTCCAATACTGATGAACTGTGCAGAAGTAAAGAGGGTTTAGATATCAAAAAACTCAATGCAATAAATTTGCTTTAGGAAGATTTGTGTAAATCTGAGTGAGAAAAGGAGACCATAATATAGAAAAGAATGATTAGAATTCTTCTTTGCAGGCCAGCGGTATTGCAGCCACACAGGAATTCTTATGTTATGAAAGTTCAGCACAGCAAGCACTTTCAAGTCTGTATGAACAGGTGATCTATAAATCTGTATATATTTTTACCCATGTTAGTTGGGGTTGTTTGGGGTTTTTTTTTGGTGATAACAACTGTCTCCAACTTTTTCAGTACATTTGTACTAAACACCTTTCAGAAAACTTTCTACAAAAGAGACTGAAATGGACTTAATGTATGCTTAAGAGCAAAATACCTTCTTACCCCCTATCAGCATAACCTACACACACATACTTACACACACTTGGCTTCCTTGCCATGAAGCAATTTAACTCCAAAGAGTTTCATCATCACCTCTTATATCCCCTTTGTTTCATGTTTTGGCCAGTAAATCAGGTAACTGCTAACAGTATTTGCAAAAGAAGTTTTTCCTATAATGGAAGTCAAAAGATAAAGACTGTAAAGTAGCATTATTGCTGATAGCTGTACCCTTAAAGTATGCTATAAAGGCTGTCATACAAAGAAATTATTCTACTGATGCAGTTTACCACTGATTGGCACAACAAACCCAGCCCTCTATTACACTTTTCTTACAGATGCTAAAAGTAAAGATTATAACCTTACCTAAAGACTATCAAATAAAGATAACTGAATTCCCAGATAAGGTATGCTCATATGACTGACTAATTCTGAAATAAAATCATAAAATGGTACTTTCATTTTTGGAAAATATCATGCAGCTCTGGTGAGTACTGTATTAGGTGTAAGGTTTTGTAGTTGAAAGCCTAAGGGTATCAACAGTCTTCCTGTTTGTTTTTAAGCATTACTTGGCAACAATTAAGAACATTGGTGTGTTATCAGCATTGTTCTCAGACTAAAGTCAAAAAACACAGCACTGAACCAGCTACTAAGGAGAAAAATAACTGTTACAGCTGAACCCAGGACCCTGTTATACACACAGAACTTCTTCACACAAGTTTATTCTTCAGTGCTTCGCTGCAATGGCAAGTGACAGTTTTTCTACTGGCAGATTTCAGTATTATGAGCTCTAGGTCTGGCATCCTCTAGCCTAAAACAGTAGATTTCACCAAAAGCTCTGCTTTCACAGCAAAATTAATGGTTTCAATGCATCTGAACATTATCCACAATACAGATTGTAAGTGAAAACAAATTCAAGGTAGTAATTCCCTCCTCCCATTCAGATATAGCTTGTTATAAGCTTTTTGTATAGTTGGAAAACTTTGATGATTAACCAGTAATTGTACTTTCAGGTTTTTTCTTATGTTTTTGACTTTTATTTTTGTAAATACAACTTAGTTGAATTGCTGGTTAGAATGAACAGCAAAGATGGGCTCAGATGCTGGGTCTAACAACAACAGCAAAACTTTCACAAACTCTCACTGAAAATTTTGAGAGCTCAGATTAGCAACAGATACCTATTTCCAATCAGTTTTCATATCAAGGTTCTAAAGAAAAGCAATATTAAGGCAAATCCTCTCAACATTCTGTTCAAATAAATATATATTCAGTTACACACTTTAAAATCTTCAGCTCTTAGATTCAAAGGTGTACAATGTACTGAGTGCACTCTGAAAAGGAGACTAAAAATTACTATTTACTTATTAAAAACTTCACTTTTCATAGTATTAGCAAAAAATACCATACTGAAATTGTATCCACTTTCTAATAGGCTTTATAATAAATATTCAATTATTCATAGGATTTTAAGGATATATCCTAACTCAGCAGGGGCTTTGACTCATTGCTTGCAGGTGCTGATTCAGACTCTGATGGCTCTGAATCTGCAATAAAAAAAATATAAAAATTAAAGTTCTTTGGATAACTTCAACCATAACAATAAAAAGGTCAACTAAAAATTTCAGTTTCTCTCTTACACCAAGAGGCATACAAATTCCAGTACTTTTACATTTTAGCTAATAACGTAGAGAAGCTACCACAAGGTTTGCACATATGATGCAAATCTGTAACCCCACACACATGGATTACAGATTTACATACCAAAGGGGATGTATCTCCTATCTGATGTCCTGGACTTACCCTGTGCAAGACATAACCAAGAAAGCTCCATCTCAAAAGGTGCTCATGCTGCCAATTGCTTTGGATGAGCAGATAAAATTACCCAAATGGGAAAATACAAGCACTACCTTCAGCTCATACTTGAAAGAATGAAAAGGTCAAAACTGAATCAAAGCACATGTCTGGATGAAACCACACTGTTAAAAACATCTAAAAACCAAAAATCTCCGTTTACATTGAGATACAGAATCTCAATCAGAATATAGCTATGATCAACAAAGGAGGGCAATATAAGCAAAGCAGGAGGTATTATCTAAGACTCTGTAAAAGAAAAGCATCTCAAAAATAAGATATATAGATATATAGATATACTCTATTTTTGAAGATACATCAAACTATGCAGCATACTGGCTTTGCCACAATCTTTACAGCATACCCACCATTTTGGTCTCTATGCACAGGTGGTATAACCAAACCAATACAATTACAATGAAAAACCTTCAGCTTCCTTCAAATCCTAATGTCCCATTAGAGGCACATTTCACATTAAAGAAATAAACTATCAATGAAATGAATGAATTTGAGGTTTCAAAAATCAAAAATCCTTCCATGTTACAGTAATGCAAAAGAAAAATGTCAGTGCACAAGAAAGTTCAATAGCATCTGAAAACAAAACAATAATGAAGATTTTCTTTCATGCTAAGGAAGAGCCTTTTTAGGCTCCACAGCTGAATTGTTAGGTCACTGCATCTCCTAAGGCAGCATCTCTGCATGACAGGCTGAGAAAGTTGGGGCTGTTCAGCCTGGAGAAGGCTGCATGGAGACCTCATAGCAGCCTTCCAGTATCTGAAGCAGGCCTATTAGGAATTATAGTAATAGGACAAGGGGCAATGGGTTCAATCTTAAACAGGAGAGGTTTAGATCGGATATAAGGAAGAAATTCTTTCCTGTAAGGCTGGTGAAGCAGTGGAATGGGTTGCCCAGGGAAGCATGCTCCATCCCTGGCAGTGTTCAAGGCCAGGTTGGACAGAGCCTTGGGTGACATGGTTTAGTGTTGGCTGTCCCTGCGCATAGCAGGGGGGTTGAAACTTGATGATCTTAAGGTCCTTTCCAACCCTAACTATTCTATGATTCTATGATCAGAGTCTGGATACTTAAGCTAACTCGAGAAGCCACTCTTCAAAGTCATACACCCTCTTTCAGGTCCAGGCTGAGATCTGGTTTCATCCCTTATTTTTATACCAGTTTTGTTTCTGAATAATAACACACAACTTCTAGGGTTTTTTGCCTGATTCCTTCTGATACTCACCTGGAAGAAAAAGTTCAGCACACACACACACAGATACACACAAACACAATTACTGTAGCTGTATTGATGGAAGGAAAACACAAATTCAAGAAGTGCTAGGGCGTCATAGAAAGCGTCCTCTAAGACTTTCACACACTGATATACCAAGATCAAGGGAGTCATGGCAATCCCCAGTGTATACAAAAGCATTCAGTGATACAAATGAAAAAATAAATAAAACTCTGGAACTTGCAACCTCTGTGTTCAATAGCATTTTAAAAGGTTGCTATAGGAAACTGACATACTCCATAGCTACCAAGCCATTGTAAAAAGGTCTTTGACCTTTTTTTTTCTCTCTCTGATAAAACCGTTACAATGCCACTGTCCTTACAATGCACATATATGTATTTTGATAAAGTCTTATGAATAGCGCTCTATTTCTTAAACATGAGTATCAATGACGATTGCCAAAGTAGTTTTCAGAAAAATATTAGTGGCCAAAGACAATTCACAACAAATAGGCAACAAATATTTTATTTTGCTTAAATTTATGCAGAAGGACAGCTGTGCTTTTGCAACATTTCACAAAAACACAGAAGCGCCTGAATTAGAACCAAGCATACTTCTGCAATTGTAAAGATGGAAAAAATCCATTAAATCCATGCCTTCGCTGACTACAAACTGGAGCACCCTCTTCTTTCGCTGCTCATAGAGAGCTGTAAGCTAAGCAGAGTAATTCAGCTCTCAGCGTACCCAAAGACGAATGATTCAGGTTGCCCTCTGCTGTTTACTTGAGATCCCAACTCACTTGAAAAGAAACAGCTTTCAAAAACGTTACCTTTGGATTGATCACTATTTTCTGCTGTTTCTTTAATCTTTTTGTCCCTTCCGGTACACTGCTGAAGCCAGTCAGTCCCGTAACCATTGCTAATTAATTTGCTAAAGTTTACTGCTTCGTTTTTTCTCTGAGCAGGCCTGTAAATCCAGACACATTAAGGAAAACAATAGCGTAAGTAAACAAAAATGGGGATTAGGTGGTGAAATTTTATTTTGCACAGAAAGGGAATTAGCCTTATAATTTATTTCTAAATAACTAAACATATATTCCACTTGTAATAATCTAAGAATTGAAGATTATTGGAATTTTATATGTGTAATAGTTACGCAGCTCTGGTCTTATGAGGGAAAAAGTGAAAAATGAAAATCACACAAGAACGTGCAAGCAAAAAAGGCTGATGACATTCTGTGCTGCACAAAGGTGCAATTTTGTTACAGATTTGCTCATTAAGCAGTTTACTAATTTATTCTGCATCATTAATATATTTCTAAAATATACTGGGATTACTGATGACTGCGCAATAAATTTTTAAGACAAAGTACACAGAAACAATTCAGCTTAGCACACAGCTGATGATACTACATCACAACATGGGTGATATAATGATCTGCTTAAAAGACTTATCCTCCATATTCATTGCAGTATTTTTGCTGTGATTGATCTTACACAGGCTGCAGTTCATGTTTTCTTAAAATAGTAGTCCCACTTGTGTCTTTGTAACCTATGTTTACAGAACTAACAATATACATTATTATCTGAATCTGTAACTGGCATTGAGGACAAAACGAAGACAATTTAGAATACAATAAAAATGTGCTACATGAAGACATACAACTCTATGCTTAGTTTTCTTAAAGCAAAGTCACACTGAATAGCTTTCCTGTATGACTTAAAGTACTATTACTAAAATAGTTTTACAAACAACTAAAATAGTTTTACAAACAACTAAAATACCACAGATAATAGGAAGTTTCGTAGCAATAAAGATCCAGAAAGCCCATACACGTAGCCACTAACCTGCACTTTCAAAAATAGTAATATTACTTGCTTAGGAGTTTAATAAATTTCATAACCGTGCTACTTACATGGGAGGGAAGGACAGTTTATTTTTCCCACTAAATTCCTTGTTCATAGAAACATTTGGCATTCTGCTTGGATATTTAGGGTTTATAGCTGGGAGCTTTACCTGTGTTAGAGAAATCTTAACTTAATGAAAGGAGTTATGATAAAAATAACCAAGACGATTGTATGATAGTATAACCCTCAAAAGTGAAGAATATATTAAAGGCCCCAAGTCTCATCAGACTTCATTGTCTTATCTATATTATTTCCATAAGTAAGAGTAGAGGACCATAAAGAAATAGCAAAGGATAAAGCAGAACCTTAGTCAGTCATTCTAGATGAGATCAGCTGTTTGTTCAATGTCAATAAAGCAAACGTGCTCTCCACAAGCTGTTCCCTCACAGTACACCACTACCCTAAGTTAAGCTTGCAATTCAAACTTACCTATTGCAACCTCTTATCTTGGCTCATTCTCTGTATGCTCTGTATGAAAACATCCCAGTCAGATTAGAGTTATTACTTGCGAGTTATTTTAAAAAATCAGGACAGAGAAACTGGAAGTGAAATGTATTGCTCTGTAGATTGAAAAGTACATTAAGGATTCCTCCTATGTGGAAATGCCTACTGTGGTACAGTTAACAGAGCAAAAAAATTATGAACAGAACAAAAAAATTAAATGCACCATCATCAGACACTACAAAACAACTCCCATAAAAATATCCATGAGGAGAAGATTCCAAAGTAGATGTAAACACACCACAGACTGCTCAAGGAGCCTGTGCACATTTAAAAAGAAAGAGCAAAGTAAAGTATAATGGTATTTGAATACATCTGATCAGTGAGCTAATAGTTAACAAGCCACTAAAAGAAGCAGACCTGGATGTTCAGAGAGTATAAGTTTTATTATTTTCTGAAAGAAAGTGAAGCCTAAGACAGACAGTTCTACTGATTCTGAAACAGGACATCAGTGCAAACCAATGTGTTAAGTCAGTGCTGAAATCCCTACAGACTTCAATGGAATCAGAGTTTCACCAGAAGAGAAATTTCACAATCTGGTAAAGAATAAGTGGATAGGCTATTAGATTTCAGCCTGACTATGTTGAAGTTTAAAAAGATGAAAAAATCGGACATTTGTCAAAGAAGAAGAGATGGTACTAGCAAGAGCATGCAGTGATGCTGGAAGCAGTGATGTTGGAGGAAGAGCAGAGTTTGTTGTCCAACCTGGAGATTAAAATATGCTTTAGTTATTCAGAGCTGCTTTTCAAACCCACCAACACTACTCTCTGCTGAAGCAGCCTACTCGTGCTTTACATTTCACAAATCACATCCCATTGTGCAAAAAATGATAGCACTGTCTTCCATCTACCATTAAAATGCACCATTTCAGATCTGAATACCATGAAGTTTTAGATCCAGCCCAGCTACCTAATAGTTTCAACTGACAAAAGCAATTTAATAAAACAAGTAGGAATCACCAAACCCTGGTAACTTTTGTCACATATTGAAGGCACGACAGCACACAGGGCAATGTGGAAAAACTGACAGACAAGATACAAATGGTAGATGGAAAGTTGAGACTTCTCTTGGCATTGAAGTGAAGCACTAGAAAATGAAGCTTAATAATTAAAAAGTCAATTAAAAGACAGGAAGAGGGAGAAACCCTAGAGAGACTTTTGACTAGAGATAGACAAAGCCAAACTCTCAAACTAAAGTCAAGAAAAAAAAATATAAAAAAGGCAATGACAAAACATTTGAAGGCTGCTACCAAGTCTGTCATATTGTTTAACATGTTCTGTTTCTTTCCTTGGTATTAAATGAGACAGACCAACATAAACTGCAGGTATCACAATATTTCCTACTGTTCAAATGAGCTGAGGAGCAACAGAAGGAGCAAGGAAGCAGATCGGAATTTGGNAGACCAACATAAACTGCAGGTATCACAATATTTCCTACTGTTCAAATGAGCTGAGGAGCAACAGAAGGAGCAAGGAAGCAGATCAGAATTTGGCTTTGGAGGTGTCCTGGGTTCAGCAGTTGCAGTTAGTTTTTCTTCTCTTTAGTAGCTGGTGTTTTGACTT
>NDXB01020246.1:123656-135577 GCA_002631895.1 Agapornis roseicollis | reverse complement strand
AAAAAAAAAAAAAAAAAAAAGGCTCATATCAAAGCCTACTGCTACTAAATTAAACTACCAGCATCCCTCAAATAAAATTAAAGCTTAGGAGATCAATTTCTGCCTCATAATCCTTTGAGACATTTATAATGACAAACTACTACAATGCAATGCAACCATGTGAAAATAGGTTCAAACTTCTTCCAGGCCTGTATAGTACAGGTGTATGGCTTCTAAAAGCCAAATTAAAAGCAGCAGTTTGTCTTCTTTATTTGTGTTCTCTTTTTAAATAAAAAAAAAACCTGTACTGAGGATTACATTTAAGTTTGAATTCAAATATCTCTACTTTCAATTGAGAAAATTCTTCATTTTTGTTGATCTGCCCTATTTTGTCATCAACTTTGTTGCTTATAAGCTTACTACCACTCTTGCCTAGACCATCTATAGCCTAATACCAGTGTTGTAACTATTCTTGTGTCCAGCACTAGCTTAACAGCAGTTTACCAATGAACCTGAAGATGAGGGAAAAAAAAAAAAAACCTCTAAAGCAAACAGGAGAAAAGAGGATCTTTAGAAACTGTGAACAGCACAATCATTTTGTTTTCCTAGTCATCTGCCTCTCATTATCCAAGTGCAGACTTCCCTACACCTAAAAGCAGATACATTTATAGCCAGACAAAAAACTACCATGTTTTACATTTGGCTCATTCTTTCTTGCAAGAGGAATACAATAGTCTGCATTGTACTAAAAAAATGGGTTTATATACTGCTTTGTTAGTAAAATGAAACCACCATAAATGAACAGGAATTCCATTCTGAACTGACATGCTGAGAATATAAATTATGTTTTATAAACCCATTGTACATAACTAATCTAGATGGGCTCTGCCCGCATGAGCTATTAAGACAACACTTTAAAAGCTGCAGTCTAGTTTAGTGCAGATAATTTTAATTGACTCAAGGGTGTATCTCAATGGTCATGAGATTGTTAGGAAAATGTATTGCAAGGAAAGAGCATTCCCTCAGCTGTGGGGAGCAGAGTCAATGCAATCTAATAATGCTCTGGGTTTCCAACTGCTAGATGCATTTTGTGATTGGAAGTGATTGCATTGAGGATGTAGATGGGTCACACAAATGGAAGCTTTTATTGCTGGTTAGCATAATTACTACGACCGTCTGCACCGTGTTTGCATCTGCTGGAGCTTGGTTAAGATTTTAGGATAGTCACATAATGGGAGAACAGTTGTTTTTACAATGAGCTGTTTCTGTGGCTATTTACATGAAACACTGACTTTCACCTTTGTGGGGTTTTACACTGAAAAGGACAAAACATATGAAACAGGCAGGCTTGTAATACCCCCATTACCTGAAGATTACATTAAACTATTGTAAATCAATATTAAACAAACAGCTCAAAAACCAGTTAAAATGAGGCAACTCCCCAAACTCATGAATATTATCTAGGAATATAGTTAAACAAGAAATAGGATATTAAAAAAAAGTTCTGCTCCCTTCTACTGACTCCTAAGCTTGGCAGTAGACTTAGCATCTTGAAAAAGGTCTGACATCAGAAAGTCCAAACTGCAGACAGCTTACAGAAATCAATCTCTCTTTCTCTCTCCCCCATTTACATGGTGGGTTTTCAGTTTGTTTGGTTTTGGGTTTGTTTGGGGTTTTTTTAAAAAGCTTTCTTACCTCTGCGCTTCATCCTCTTTCTCAATTCTGAGGCAATAAACAGATTTTCTATAAATTCATGTCAGTGTACTGCTCTACATCTGATTTTTCCTATTGAATTTAAAGGAGTTTTATGTCATTCAGATAAGCAAATCTCAGCTCATTTTATAAAATTACTCATATTATTGCCATTGATTCACTGGGATTCACCAAGAGCACATCACACAGGACTCCAGGTGCTATGCTGAAAGTTTTTCTTCCAACACAAGTTAAATCCAGAGTTTCAGCCCTAATCTTCAAAGCCTTCCTGAGAGTTGTATTCAGCCACCCATAAGGTGGGCCCCTTCCTGCAATACTGCCTTCCTGTGATAGCTCAGCAGCTCCGTGGGGTCCTCCCACGGCTGTGATTCACAGCCATGGGAAATTGCACTCTGGCCAGCTGGCCTGCAACTGGGACACTTACATCTGCAAGAGATTATTAGGTTGGGCTGTGATTCTTACCACTGTCAGAACAAAGATTAGAACTCATGCCTTTACCTTTAGCTTTTGCCACCTAGTTTTTTAAATAAATCAGTAAAGGGAAGAAGAGAAGAAATTAGAAATAGTATTGCTTTAACAAGAGGATTTTTTCATATGCTTTGGACTACAATCAGTACTACCAAGAGATTGTCTCAGTTGAAAGCCTCTCTGCATATTGCATTTCACTTTCTTTTAAGGGACATGCATATAGGAATTTGGTTTGCCTTTGACTTTGCCCAGTACCCAGAGACGGAAGAAGCAACAAACAGAGGCCTCAGACAAATTGTCGGCCTTGGCCTATATGCCTGCAAAACAGATCAGACCCTATCATGGCTGAGCCAGGCATCATCCCACCCCCAGAAGGACCTCAAGGCCCTGAAATGGCAGTCTCACTTGTTGAGCCAAATTGGCTCTTTCAGCTTTGAGTCACGACAGTGATGGAACATGAATGGTGCTAAGCTAAATCTAATTATCCATTTCATTTGTAACCAGAGATTTTTAAGATCAGCTATTCCACCATTACTATAGCTAAAGATTTAATTGGTCTTGACACAGCAAGACTAGCATAAATCAGGATGTAACAATTCCGTATTAGCCCCAGGAGACACAGCACCTACTCTTACAGCAGCAAGTAAGGGGATTTGGAAGCCTTTGATTACATTAACAGAGATAATTTCCACTGAAACAAATATTCCACTCATCCTGAAGGTTGGGACTCTTGCACAGCAGGTGTATTACAGCTGGTGTGCTGCTGTTACCTTTGGCATGACAGATTAAGCCATGAAGATCCAGTGTTCCAGTCTATGGGTCTAATATAATAAAAAGATTATTTTTTGATGCTAGTTTCCCATGCACACAATTGAAGTTCATTGAAAAATTAAAGCAGCCATCGCAATTCATAATACAATCCCACTGTGTTTCCTGCCATGTTGAAAGAACAGGGAGAGAAGCATGAATTTAGGATATTCATTTTCATTTTAATTCACCTAGTACTGGATATTTACTGTCATTCTTCTATTAATGGGTAAAATTCCGCTCTACACAGCAGACAGATTCTGCTGATATCAGTTTGGTTGAGCATCTCTGATGGCATCACTGAAGAACCCAGTTTCAATGGGCACACACCTGTGACACACAGTGCAACCTGGGACAGCATCAGGGTACCTGTCCTTGCTGTCAGATTCTATGGGCACCAGCCATGTATTTCTGGGGCAGCCAGAGCACAGCTCTTTCACCTGCAGCTGGTATACTTCACAACTGGACACCTCTTTCAGCTTTTGTGATTAAATAAAGTTAGCAGGAAGAAGCATCTGGCACCTGGGATATCACATAGATAAATAATAATTCCTGTCCTGACTAGTGATGAAGGTTGATCTGGTATCAGGCAGCCTGCTTCTTTTCACAGCTACAATGGTAGTGGCACACAGAATTAATTAAAGCTACTTGGACTCATGTGTGATATAACTTTGGGATCTTTTTCTCCATCCCCTTACTAAAACCAACACAGTAGTCTGAATATTAGAGATGCTTACCCTCCAAGTGCCAAAAGAAAAATATTTCTACTTGCATTTCTTCAAAGCTGTCTCAAACAGCTTTCTTTTTCAGAAAAAAATACCAAAAATCCCCACAAATTTCTTTTGGATTGACAGTACCTCAACTGACTGCTCTTATTGAGAAATTCTGGTATAATACTGGTTTGGGTTTTTTGTTTTGTTGTGTTTGTTGGTTTTTTTTATGCACTACAGTCCTAAACCATAGGATTTTGGATGCAATAAACTGTAAGTACCTCACAATATATAGGCTACCAATGAAACAAGTAAAGCTTTTGTGTAAGAGCGTTTAGTAAACATCAGTCTTTAACCTACCACAGTAAATGCTTTCTGCAAAACTGAAAGCTAAAAGAGAATCTCTCTTGGGTACTAATTGCTCTGCTTTCCGCAGAGCTAGAAACACATTTTGCAGACAGTAATACACTTTTCAAGAATGTTTGGTGCATTAACCACAGAATTACATATAAATAGTTCTGACTAAAGCTTGCTTTTAGGTACCAGTACAAAGTGTGCCAGGAGGAGACAAGAAGTACTTAAAGACCTATTCAAATTTTATTTGAAGAATAAAAATGAGCTTCAGTTAAGACTTTTTTTTCATTGCTACATCAATGCCAAATCCTTATTTGCAACACATAGAGCTAAATTGAATAGAGGGATCTATCAGTTCAAATCTTGATCCTTGGATCCTCTATTATTATTAACCAACCTTTTAACTGAATACAAAATTACTGTCACTCAAGGTAATAAATTCTAACCATGTAACTTGATAAATCCATCATCACTATTACCTTGCATTTTTTCTTCTTGCAATGCAATTACACAATATTGGCTGCCATAAATTAATTGTTATTTTAATAGTGTAAGACCAATTTAATTAATTCAAATATGGAAAGGTCTAAATTGAATTTTTTCTCTTTTCTTATCAACCTGGACCACAATCCCTGTCATAAAAGTACATGCTCTTCAAAAATAATTGCTTGGGGCCCAATTTAAAAGCTTCAGTGAGAGCTCAACATGATCTTATATCTAGCCCCAATTAAAAGAAATACAATATAAGAATAGGGTTGTTTCAAGACAGTGAAGTCAGCACAAAATTTAATACATTTATATAAAACCATAAAAAAGCAAGTTAAAAGCAAGACATATAAATCAAAGAACAAATGCTTGATTTATGCAGAACATTCTTTCCAGGTTTTCTAAAAGAATGGCAATATAATGCTGTACTGATCTTTATAATTATAGGTCAACATCTGGTTCATCTACAAAGTAATCATTTTTCTAAAAGCAAAGTGAAAATCACTATTTTTGTTTCTGAAAGCATGTAGCTGCCCAAGATTACTATTTCCAGCTTCACTTCATATGCCTATTCACACATCCCTAATATTATATATGCAAACATTAATGTACAAGCAGGCTTGAAAAGCTGAATGTAACTATCTACCCAGCAACTCAGAGTTCAAACAGAGGGCATCTGATGCTATATATCACTTCTCCTAGTACATCTTCCAAAAAGTAAACCTTTGAATAGGAAAACTCATTTATGAAAAAGTAAAACAATTGATGTTAAAATGATCAATATTTCATTTTGGATGTACATAATGCATCGCTGAATAATGCCTTAATGGCTAGAAATTAATCACATCCAGAAAATCTAAAACTGAATCCTGTAATAAATATTAGCTTGCTTGTCAGGCAATCAACCAGAACATTTCTGATGAATCTTTTAATCATACACTTGACTGAAAGCTGTGCCCTGTCACTTCAGGGCCTAACCAGAGAAGTCTGAAGCTTGTGAGACCTCAGACAGAAATAGGCTTTTTTGCACCATTATCTCAGAGCTTTATACAAAAAAAAATCCCATTGATAAATGGAGCCTTAGCTCAACCTCTTTGCAGGATTGTGAGTAGCAGACTAGAGTCCAGGGTAGTGAGCACTGTGGAAGTCAGGGTCTCCCCACCACTGGCCTCTCAGGCCTCCAACAGAACTTGCCTCCCTGCTCCAAGACAAGAGAAAACACATCTGTTGCTTTTCCTTTGTACCCCCAGCAGTTAGACACAACCTGTTACATAGGGGTACACTCCAAATATTTGTCTTTCTGATAACACATATATATGTGTGTGTGTATATATATGTATGTATATTATATATATAGATAATACCCACACATCTGCAGGCTAGTCATGCCCCTGTAATTCATTCTTTAAAATCAGAGAAGTGATTTCTTTTGTGCTACAAATGGTCTTTTGCTTGTGCTGCTATACTAACTGTAAATTTTTCAGCTATATACTTAATCTGAAATGTGGCTTGTGGTTAAACACACTGTCTCCACAAGGGCTTAGTTTAAATTATATGATTGTTAGATTTAAGCACCTGAATCTTCACCTGAGAGCAACACTTCCATTCTCCTGCTTAGCACCTACAGTCTAGATAACTTGTGAGAATATTTTTCTGTTCCCATGCTCTATTCCGTGTTTGCTACCAGCAAACTGATTCCAGGTCAGAAATAAAAGCCAGCTCTACAGTTGATAAGGGCAGCTGACTGCTCATCTAGCTACATGGTTATTTTGAACATCCTTCAGTGTTAATTTGGAGTGACAGTAGAAGAATAAAGTGGGAAACCAGCAAAAAGCAAGAGCATTTTCAAGTAAGAAATTTCTGTGGTTTTAAAACTGCACTCAGAATCAGGTCAACATGAACATTATTAAAATACTACCAAGATCTGAATCCTTAGCAATTTTCACAGCTCTTTCTTTTTGTCTGCTTTTAAATAATCTATTAGATTCCTTTCTCTCATTATACCGCTTCCCTTGGCAGCCTGTTCCAATGCTTGAAAACCCTTTTGGTAAGAATTTTTTTTCTCATCTTCAATCTCATTATAGAGATTCTGAGTTTAAGAAAACAGGGCAGGGATATCTCTTCACAATGCCTTTGTTACATAGAAGAAGTTCTTCTAAGAATATGGTCTAGTCTAGCTATCCAAAGCCTCCAACCAAATGGTATATATTTATGCTGTTCTACTGGTATGCTGGATGGGCCTGTGGGGACCGTAATCAACAGCTAGTTTTTCACAGAGCAAACTGAAGCACAGTGTCAGAAACAGACATACCTTTTTTCCTGACCCTCACCACATTATGATCTGGGAGCTGTGCTTTTGTTAGGAAAGTATTCCCTGCATGACTTCAAGTACAGCATTCCTGACAACTTAAGCTTGGGGCAGACAAAGGCAAAAAATTCAAACTAAGCAATTTAGCTGCTGATGCAATAGGGAAACACTTTAGAATGTTATCAAAAAAAGAATAATAATAATTAAACCAAAAATTCTAGAAACCTCCTTATGCATGACCCAGACTGTGACTTAATCACACAAGCCTTTATCAAAAACTCAAAACAGATTTTTGCAAGACTTCAGAGCTGACAGGGCTGCTAAAGTCACATTCTCTCTCTTTCATCCCTTTACTGAAGATGTTTCTATCTCATGTATTCTTTTGATATGAAATAAAACCATTTAGACTAAAAGTATATAGCCACTTATTTAGCCAAAAGTAGCAGATATTGTACAATATTATAATATCTCCAACTTTAAAATCAATCTCAACATTGATTAGTTGCAAAGTGGTGAAATTAGAAAACTCCATCTCAGCCAGCAATCTGAGACAACTCACCAATGCAGGAGAGTTTTGCTGAAGCTGTTTGCCAAAGAGTCACTTCTAACTTTTCCTGAAAGCAGTCCTTCAATTACTGCATCTTTTAAACTTTGCACTGTATAAAAAGGATGACCTGTGCATGGCCCAGATATTGATTATGCATTCTAAAGCAAAAGCCTCACAAACTTATTCATGGGATGATTCACAACTTATTATACAGTGTGTTTCACTAGCACTCCCCACCCACTCTTGATTTCCTAAAGCTCATGAGGTAACCACAGCAATTACTTGCACAGAAAAGTAATATGCTACATTTTAGAAGTAACATATGTTTTCACAACCTATACACAGAGTAGTAAGCAGTCGAGTTTCCACAGACCACCAGAAATTCACATTACTTATTTTTAATAAAGAGAAGAAATTAATCCTACAAAGATTTCAATTAAACTGTTGACAACTTCCACAGGCCATGGCCAGCACTCACATGGAAGAGTGTGAAATAGCTTTACTTAGGGAAATCCTACAATTTTGCAAAGGAAATCTTAACTAAGATGCTAACAGCCTGTTAGAAACTAAGTTTTCCCTAAAGAACAACCTACCAGAATCTCAAGTGAAATAAAACAAAAGACTATATTCTGGCCCTTTAGAAGAGTGAACTGTAAAAGCAAATGAGGACAGAGGGGGGAAATTATCAAGGACAACACTAGTGCTTTAACATAGCTCTGCATTTTTTACTCAAGGGAAATGCCTGGGAAGCTCTGAAAGGTCAGTCTTCCACAGCCCATGTCAGCCCTGATGGGCACCTCTGATGGGCAGTGGCCAGCACCATGGATGTAGTGGTGTTAGACAAGTGATATGGGGGAAAGGATAACAAAAGGAGTGTCTATTGGGTTAATTAACATCATTTCCCTTCTGTGTAATAAGACAATAAGCCTTTAATACAAACAACCTTTCCTCTTGACTAGATCACTGTAAAAATAATTGCTCCAAGATTTTTAAAGTCAAATTTTCACCATGGATGAGGATATCATTTCAGTAATAAATTAAAAAAAAAAAAAATAAACTCCTGAGGTTACAGAAGCTAATGAGTTCTCCCAGAACATAAAATTGTGAGAGATTAAAATCCTCAAGTTTAAGTTGGTTCCANTAACCATGGATGAAGATATCAGTTTAGTAAAAAATTAAAAAAAAAAAAAAAAAAAATAAACTCCTGAGGTTACAGAAGCTAATGAGTTCTCCCAGAACATAAAATTGTGAGAGATTAAAATCCTCAAGTTTAAGTTGGTTCCAAGGGTATGTAGACTCCACACAAGCCAGAAGCTAGGTAAAGAGTGGAATCCCGTTGTCATGTAAATCCTCTAGAGTGAATCTAAAAGACACCCCTACATTTTTTTCCTAGGTTTTTATATACTCATAGCCAAGTTTGTGCTGGAATCATCAGGGAAACAAAGACTTCGTGTCAATAGCTTCGGGCCATCCTACCACTGAGAGACTTTCAACATCAGAACCGGATTTTGGTGCCTAAGCTATTTTCATCACTACTGCCAATCAACTGAAGGAGGAAGGTGATCTCATCTGATTGATTTTCATTGCCCACAGCTAAAGTCTTAACAGAGGTAGCAAACTTATCACACTATTTTCCTTATAGAACTGTGCACACAGTGAAATACTAGAAACATGCACCAATCTCAGACAGCAATTTCTCCAGAGAAAGAACATATATCATTATTTTACCTTTGTGTACCCTCCATAGCTGTCAAAATCTGAAAATATATTAACTCTTTTATTCCGTTATTCCTCTGTAATATTTAACAATTCTTATACTGTGTCAAGCTTCTAAATGAAAGTTTTGGAATCACATAATTAATTTCCCACTAGGTTTTAGTCCTTTGAAATGGAGAGGAAATAAAGTTAAGCGCAAAACAGCCTGTGTAAAAGCATTTCATGTACTTTAAGTTTAATGGAAAACATCAGTAAAGGCAAACTTTAAAGAGAGATTAAAATACAAAAGCTTTGCTTCATATTATACTTGGCTGTTTCACCTCTTCCTAAGAGCAAATTTTGTCTTCTTATTCCTACTTTCTAGATGGTTCTACTCCCACCTACAGTATCTCAGTTTCCCTAAGAGAAACTGATTGGTCTCAAGAACAAAAGAGCTGCTGTTTCTATTATCATGCTAAAGACAGGGCATTGTTTTCTGTTTGTTTTTAAGTCATTCTGCATTTTCATCATCTTCTCCTGCATGGAAGCTTTCAGACTTTCAGTCATGCAGCACAATGAGTTACTTCTGCAACAGACACAAAAGCATGCAGGAAGAGACTGGGTTTCAAGCGACAAGTTCATGTCATTGATTGTCAATGAGCTGTGTCCAAACATGCATACTCCAACGAAAACTTGGCCCTACAAACACTATCTATCTATCCCAATGTTCCAGGGAATTCAATGATCATTTGGGTTGGAGATGAAATTTATTTCCTCTTTTGACCAGAGTTCTGTAAAAAACAGATGGTATCAATGATTTATTCATAATGATGCCAAGATTTACTTTTTTTTCCTGATCAGTTCATTTCACATCAAGCAACGTGTGCAAGTAATTTAAAGTTGTTCCTTCTGATATAAGATACCTCATACTTGTCTATACTGACTTTCATCTGCTGTCAAGCTGTCAAGAGCTAGACACAGCCAGACAACAGCAACTGCAGGACTGGACACAGGAATGCAGCATCTCCCTTATTACACAGCCCAGAGCATACGCAAGCATGTGAGTAAAGAAGAAACATGAACTTTCATTATCATTTCCCTCCATGCTAGATGCAGCCTTGTTGATTGGTTTGGTTAGGTTCTCCTGAACTCCTTCCTAGTTTACATTAACACCAATTAAGCTAAATACTTGTCACCCGTTAATTTCACAAATATTTAAGTGATTAATATGTTAACAGCATTGTCTACATAGAAGCTTAAAAACAAAGACATTTATCGGTGAAAGCAGATTCATTCCTGTTCTAATCTAAAAGCCTGTCCACAGAAGTTCAATCAAAAGAACAACACTATTAAATTCACATAGTTAGTAGCAATGTAACTGCAGAATTCAAGCGTTCTGTTTCAATTTGTCTAGTGACTTTAAGTGTAAAGGGACACAACACAGCCACACTCATGCCAGCAGCTTACCTGGTTAGGTTTCAACAATACAGTTCAGATAATAGGACCCTGACAACATGGGTTACCAGAGCTGTTCGTGTGCTGAGAGCTGAACCAAATTTGACGCCACTTTCAGTGCCTTTGTGCTATACTGCAGAAAGGCAACTTTTGTCTAACCCTGCCCTCTTACAGACAGCAGTCATGAGACTTATGGAGTTTATCAAAGGTTTCCTGCTCTATCAGCATTTCAGAATACAGTGACAGAATCGGACTAGGCTGCCTAGCAGTGCTCACTCTTCCGACATTCATGTTTGCGATGGATAAATTAAATTTGAAGATGGTTTAAAACATTTGTCCAACAAATACTCCTATCTATAAAAAGCCTTTTCTTACAGTCAAAAGAAAGAGTATGGAAAGCCAGGCAAAAACGCAGCCAGGACACAATGTGTTTTAAATATCCTAACTGGCATCTAGTCCCTTGGGAATCACTGCCAACAGGAACAGATGAGCTACTCTGTGCTGAAAAGGTATAATAAACATGGCAGTTTTCAGCAGCTCCTTGACACCTCCACAATCTGCTACAATATGATATTAGTGTGAAACAAGAGTCATGTGAGCCTAAATGCAGACTTGTGCTTGGAGTACAGTGAAATGAAACTCATGTTAATCAAATTGGGGCATAATAGCGCAGGTATTCATTGAGAAACATCCTCAGGGGGCCTGCCTGACCAAAGACTGTGGGTAAAACTTGTAATGGCTTGTTTCATATACAACTTTTTTTTTTTTTTTACAGGCTGAATTTTCATTCTTGATAATTTTGAGGTCCATTAACTGCTGCAGCACATGTAAGGCAATTGTAATGGAGAATCAAAAGCACAATCCATTCCTTAATGGAACTGGTGAAACTGAGATAGCTTGTCTCAACATCCTGCAAGTCTACTTAAAATTTACCTGAAGAGGAAACACATTTCAGACCAACAGTATGACAAAACCATTCCAAGTAATTGCTATAGCTGCTTGGAAATTAATGGAGATGGTTTGGCACTCACACTGCTTCTTAATGGTCTCATCATGTTTCTAGCCTGTTAGGAATCAATGTGAAACAAACTAAATCTGGGTGGCAGATGCTAACTGCCTCCAGACATATTTTACTCCCTCTGTATTAAGACAGAAAGGGACCAAAGCAGATGTCCAGCTTCCTTATGGTAACAACTAGGGAACTGGTTCCCCAACAGCTGGTTCTTAAAACAAGCTTTGCTTTCCATGAAGAATCTAAAAAATGGAAGAACTTTTGCAACCAATTAAAAAAAAACCAAACCCAAACACAAAAAAGACCAAAAAAACCCAAAACCCTACCCCACAAACCCCCCCCCCCCCCCCCCACCAACCAACACCACAAACAAAAAAAAAAAAAAAA
>NDXB01020246.1:111945-123580 GCA_002631895.1 Agapornis roseicollis | reverse complement strand
AACCCACTCCCCCCCCCCCACACTCCCCCCCCCCCCCCAACAAACCACAAACTGCACACAGAATGCAAAAAAAAAACTAAAACCAAACAAAGGCCAAAACATTATTTCCAATTAATCCCTTGGTTGCATGCAGGCCTTGCTGCAGCAAGGAAAGGACCTCTGACAAAAAATTAATTCCAGCATCGTTTGAACCTCAGCCAAGATTATCTGGTCCATACTTTACCTCCTGTGTGGGTTGCCTGACACACTTAATCAAATCCATAGCTTTGGTCCCTTCCCAGCCTCTCCCTGCTTCAGATGCAAGACAACGTATAAACTCATTTCAGATGGAATGATTCAACATGGAAAATGCATAGTTCATCCAGAAGGAAAGATTTAAGATCTGAAAGGGCTCCAAACTTCTGCATCTCAGAAATATCTACCCTATTTGTCATTTCTGCTTCATCTACCTGCTCATTATAAAGAGATAAGAAATTCACCTTTGATTTTATAAGATGATAGTTTCCTATTAATATTGCTTAACACTTGCCATCACTGAGGAAGAATCTCAGCATACATCAGCATTGTGATAAAAAAACATAAAAAAGCAATGTAACGCTTTGGTGATCCGTGGGGTCCTTGAAATTTGGAAAACAAGTGCCAGTATTTACTGAAAATCCACCTGGTCTTTAAATATCATTCAGATTCCTTGCCAAAAAGTAAAAGGAATTGAAGCAGAAAATATTGTGTTATCTCATGCTGCAAGTTTAGTTTGAGAGAAAATTTTGTATTCAAGGTTTAATGTCACCATGATTTAGAATCTCACACTTTAGACAGATACACTAATAGTTTAATTTGCAAAAAACTGTACAGGAGCAACACAGGAGCCTGGCAGCCCCACATTCTGAACCTCTCACTGCTTTGTCATGGGTTTTAAGTCACCAACTTCACTTTGCCTCAGAAAACTTCAATCTATTACACATTCAAAACAGAAACATAGATCATCCACTAGCCACTGGTTCTTGGCAGAAGGTGTGCTGTTCTTTGTATTCTGGATTTGCAATAGGGAAGTGCTTGTGGCTGTTGAACCCTGATTTTCATAAGAGCAGTCAATATCTTTTAAGATAATATTACAAAAGTTTAACAGCAAAGACATCGTGCAAATGAATGTTAGAAGACCACAGTGAAGGGCTACATTTGGTTTAACTTGCACAGAATGAGATTATTCAGTTGCCTTTAAATTTCTAATCTGTTCAAAGTGAAACAGATAGCAAAGCATCATACTTTCCTATCTATATAAAGCTCAGAAGTCGTAAGTTCAATCAATGCTCTTCTGCAGCAGAAATAGTATAGATGAGAAAAATTCTTATTATCTACTAGCAGCCATGCAAAGAAAGCAAGCAATGATATCCATATCTTCTTCTAGGGGAAACTGTATTTTAGACTATTCCCTATAGTAGCCATACAAATTCACACATTGACATATGTAGTTACAACCTATGCAGTTCTTTTGCTTGCAGCACATGCTGTTTCTAGTTTGTATAGTGATGGCTATCTGGCTGTATGACAGACATCACTAGCAATACCTTCACACAGGAGCCTGCTAATGCATCACAATGAAGCTTCCATCAATCATGTTTTCTTTCCAATTGCTCTTCCTATTCTTCAACACTTCTAAACCATTCCAAGATTAAGGCACCCAGGCACCCATTTTCCATATAGCTTCAGGATTTACAGAATCCCACATGCAGATGTGTTAGCAGAATGCTTTAGTATCTCACTATTAATAACCATATTTCACCTTCTATCTCACATTCTATTGCCTGCTCAATTCTGCTTGTGCGCCTGAATTAAACTGTTATTGTGCCAAAAGTTTAAGAAATAAACTTTATCAAAACCTTACCTGAATAAACCTCTGCAATATCACTGAGGGAGACATACTACTAGGCCACACGTAGCTCAAATGTTTTCTATGATTTTTTTAGAACCAGAAGGCATCCATTGTCTTGTTATACAGTTCTCCAGTTAGACCCCATGGAAATATCTTGGCATTCCCCTGAAGTCATGAAATGCAGATGTAGCCATTTGCACTGAGCTGGTGCTTTGGAAATGTGCCATCACACAAACTCAACACATTATTAATCTGCTCACAATTTCCATTTAAACTCAATGAAACTTAAAATGATATGTTTTTACATTTAAGTTATAGATAGGCTTAAAAATATTTTAATCAGTAATCAATTTCTTACCCCACCCAAAACCAGATGGTAAAATATTTCAGTTAGTAGCAGGAGCACATGAAGAAAAGAAGGGATCGAAAATAATAACACTAAGCAACATAGAGAGTGTTTATTAAATAGGCCAAACCCTGAGCTCACCAAACTTGGAGAAAGAATCCTGACTGCACTTTGATTAAGTCAGTGTTGGGGCACTCTGGCCTGTGTTGGTATTTGCCTATATTCAGCATATGCTGCATACTTTCAGCAGATGTTTTCAAATGAAGCATTAAAAAAAAAAAATTAAGTATTACCCACTTGTTAAAACTGACAACCTTACCACTTTATTAATCCTGATAAATACCTTTTACTAACAAAAATGGAAAGCATACAACTGGGTTATCAGTAGAAATATATTCCATATAAAATCTTCCCAAAGGCAGTCAAACATGAAGCAATGGTATCACTGATTGGGGTTTGTCTAGGTTTGGTTTTGTTTTTGGTTTGTTTGGGTTTGTTTTTTTTTTTTGTTTTTTGGTTGTTTTGTTTTTGGGGGGGGAGGTGTCTTTTTTGTTTTACTTAGTTTTTTGGGGGTTGGTTTTGTTTGTTATTTGTTTTTGAAAATACAGTGTAGCAACCCATGTCATAATATACAAATCACGTAAAAAAGGATTGTAAAGAAATAGCGCACCATCTAGTTATCTAGTTACAACCTTCTGTTCTAGCTCCAGTGTAACAATAAGGATGATAATGAATAATAATGAACAACTACCAGCCATTTCAGTACTTGTAAGTTTAACTAATGTTAAAATAGCCTTTGAAGGCAAAATGCTCATTCCTACTGAAGAAGGAAATTAAAATCAGATTTTAATTAAGCAAAGCTAATACTTCTAGGTGCAGTCAAAATTTGGCCCTATTTGAGTAGGTTTAGCATAGGAAGAACTGCATCCTAAATGGTCAAAAGAAGAGCCGATGACTGGCTTAAGAAAAATCAGTTTTGTAAATAAAATATTTGGAAGATGATTGTTTTAAAGGGATAAAGGGTTTTATTTTTTCCAACCATCGTTCCTAGACATGACTACCTTAGTGTAAAGGAAAGAAAGGTTTAAATTGAAGTATAGAAAAGTTCACCCCAAAAGCTAGAATTCAGTGAAATTACGAACTAAAATAAGCATCTTACAGAAATAAAAAAAAAAGTGCTGGGCAGCACTGGTAAAGGCCACTATCATAGAGACACCTGTAACACAGCTAGCCCACCAAAGAGCACCCACAACCTGATTGAGCAAGAGTATAATATTCAGGAGACATGCACAGTTGCTTTACTTCAAAAAAGCTTTCTTCATAATGTGACAGATCTTTGCTACATCCTACTTTGCAGCACAGCAGCCACAATCATTACATAAGCTTGATAAGCTGCCTTGTTGCAGCTTTTTGTCTGCTGAAAGGAAGGAGTACTTATAACAGGAAACATGTGCAATCACTGTGCAAAAGGGAAGATACCATCACAGAATACCTATTCTCTTTTAGGACAGGTTCAGTTTATCAGCTAGCTGAAAAAAAACTTATTTTTCAAGTCACCTTGATTCCAAATTGATATTTCCTGCTGAATCTTTCTAGCCCAACTTTCAAACTAGCATTTATCTTGTAATCATGTAATCTATCTGTAACCAGAAGAACCCTTTTTTAATTTGTTAAAGGTTTTGCAGGATCAAGGCTTTTCTTTAGCAGCCACTGGGTAAACTGCTCACCTTTCAAGGAAGCTGGTTTCTGGGTTTTGCTGATATTTAACACACTCACAAGTTACTATGAAAATCACATTTAATACAGCCTGGATTAATGTTGCTGTGGTTTCTGCAGCAACTGCTTATAAGGGAAATATTTCAAAATCCACAATGCATACACACACCATAGGTAATACTGGATCTAACAGCGCTGGTTTACTTTCTTCTGCTAATGACGTTTCCAAGGCATACTGGTTTATGTGATTAAATTAAAACAATGTTGGGAAAAAAGAAATCTTCAAAAAGTGAACTAAAACATGGAGTAATTACACACTGCAGCATGGCTTACTACTAGATACCCTGAGTTTAGAGTCAAAAGAGGAAAGGCAAGGGAGTTTTATCATCATCTTCAACATGAACACTCTAGCATACTGTTCCACTTGACCACTGAAGAAGCTACCAGAAAATCCAGCAATAAACAAGGAAAAAGGGAGTTATGTCTTTTCTGTCCCAGAAATCTTATTCACAGGTAGCCAATTTTATTTTTTCTTCATTACTGTCATTGTGAGCATTTCTCTTACCAGAATTATAGGAAAGTAATGAAGCAATCAGTCATCTATACCCCCATCTTGAATTACAAGGGTACAAGGGGCAACTCTTACACAGCAAAATGTCTTTGACTCACCAAAACACCCCAGAGAAACCATAGTCAAACTTTGGCCTCCTTTTAAAAGTCCTATGGTAGATGGAGTAACCAGACAGTGTCTTAAAAAAAAAAAAATAAAAAAAATAAAAAAAAAATTAAAATGGTTCTTATTCAGAATACTTTAAGTCCCAGAAGATAACAAAAACATCTTTGTTTTGGAAAGCAAAAGTTTTTCACAACAAAACAATAACTTCAGGGTGTCAGTGGTTTAGAAAAAATGCTGAGAAAGCCAGTACCACTTCAAGAGTGTACCACAGTATAGTTCTTTACAGGACACATCTTCCTGTTCATTAATCTATACTGCATTTTCAGAGGCAAAGAAAGGGAGATATATCACTCTCCATGACACCACTAACATTTGAGAATCTGTTAAGAATACATGTTTGGGCAGGACCAAAATTAGCATACTACATTAGCTGTTAAAGTCAGGAAGCAGGCTGAACTTTGTAACAGCATTTTCATTTGTGTGGATTTCTGAATGAAATCCCAACGCACATGACATATGCTGTAAATTTGTCTAGAATATAAGATTTTTTTTCAGCACAAGGAAGTACATTTCAATCCCTCTATAGTTAAACATGGTTGTGAACAGGGGCTTAAACCAAAATGAGAGAAAAATATTACATAACTGACTATTGCATATTTCTTTTTTGATAAAAGTTCTTGGTCCTAGAGCGAACATTTTCTTCCACATCATCCATCAGCATTAGTATTTCTCCCACACAGAACTACTCAGCCCATGCACAAAATGGAACCAAAAAACCTTCGCAAATACCTACACACTCTCCTTACAATTGATAAATGCAACTTGCAGAGATTTCAGTATAGCTGTTTGTGATGTTTTTATTGAAGTTATATAGAATCCGTAACTGTAGCAACCTATGTCTTTAAGCATCTTTCCTACTTAACCTGCATTACTATTCTTTATAGTCTATGCTTTCCAAAATTCTGGGACTGCTGCTGCCTTAGAATCATGATTGGATCACCATGCAATCATTGCTTCAATACTGAATGACACAAGAGCCTGTATATTTTACACCTGAAGATCATTATTCGCATAGTGACCTAAGATTGTGACTCAGAGAATGGACCTTCAGTGAAGTTCATAACCAACCAGATTTATTTAATTAAGAAGTTGTCTATGGTCCTTGGACTTAATCCACAAAAATCTAAATTAAATGGCTCCTGAGTTCTCCAGTCAGCTCCAAAAACTGATTTTATATATTCCATTTAAAGACAACCAGTCCTGTCACCTGCAACAACTCCCTTAAAAATAAATCTAAACACAAAACTACATGACCCTTACAGAAGAGCTTAGCCAGCATGTGCAACATGGTGATTCCCATCATAAGACTACGGTGACACCAATTCTGAATTTCAAGGCATTTTAGTTTACCAAGTTACAAATGAGTTCTGCCTCCACATTTTATACTCTGCCATGTAAGCTGTCTGAGGGATCCTTCCTTAATGCATTTCTACAACCACTGTGGCCTGCATGAGAGTTACATTGTAAACAGGGTACTAATAGTAATCTTTGTTCTGTTTGGAGTTGCAATGAATTGCAGGATGGTTACTGAAGGAACTAATAGAATGCAGCAGGACATGACATTTGTACAAAGGTGGTATGCAGAAACAGAAACCAGTGGCTTTGGAGCTTCATAAAGAACATTGCTTTTCAGGGTCAGTCAGTGCTAGATCAGCACTTTAGTTTCCAAAATGCCTTCAAAGGGATTTGGGGTTTCAGCTGAAGTTTTATTTGCTTTCTGTTCATTAGTTATGGAATAAAAAAATGCTACATTACAAAGCAGCAGAAGACTGAAACTTAATCATCATGACAGTATTGTGTGGTCTAGTTCAAAGAGCTGCCCTGCCTCCTCAGTGCTCAGCAGGAGTCCAGCTGGTCTCTCCACCACCTTCTCCCTTCAAAAATTACTATCCTGCAAAACTGCTCCAGATGAATCCCTGCACTAAAATGGGATCCCTCAGTCACTGCCAGGGGACTACACTGAACTGCACAGACCTAAGCAAGCAAAGCAGATGCATCCAAGCACGAACCTGCTGAGGGGATTTATAAGCCAACCCAAGGTTACTTAAATCTACTTCACAGTGGTTTCCCTCTTGAAGACCTGTAATATATTTTTAAAAGTAGGGCAAGTTCTATCATTACTCCAGTGTGGTGGCAAAATACGAGAAATGATGACATGTTAAGAGTATTACATATGCATGAGGTGATTCTGCTTGCTAGGATAACACTGTACATGATGGTTGGAATTAATTTTCCAACTAGAAGACAATGTTATTAACAAACCATGACAGAAAAAAAAAATCAAATATGTTGATTTAAAAATCAAGTAATGACTTTGTGTAGCAATCAGATACAACTTCAGAAATGAGTGTGTTATCATAGCCCAAGAGACATGAATAGGCATTTTCAGCATAACAGTGAAAGAAACCTTTCCTGACTCAGGCAAATAAATCAAGTGCGATTTTCAGGAAAAAGTCATTTGACTCTGAGTGAGGCAAATTTTTTAGGAGACACATGGCTTCACAGCCTCATACTGTTGAGAGTCTCTGAAGCTACATCCTATTCATGTAGGAAGCAATAACACCTGCCTATTTTGCTCCCTTGCTTTCCTGAAGAGAAACACTAAGATATGTCACCGAGAGTTGGACCAAAGTCTTTTTGCTAATTCAGTCAATGACAAAGAGCAGGGCTTCTCCTTTGCCAGCCTTTGCATGGGCAACCCAAGACCATCTACTGACCCGTTTAGCCCCAGCACAAAAATTGTGTTCAAATACTATAAGGGGATTGTACTGGGAAGGAAGAAAGCAAGGGAAAAAAGTAACATCGTCTAGCACAGCATTCCTGCCACCTAAATGGACAATGACTTCTAGTAGGAGCAGAGAATATAAAGAAGAGATGGATGGAATCCATGGATTTCAATTTCCAAATGTTGAAACTGCTGAGGATTAGGGATTCACAATAGGGAAAACTCACTGAAGAATCAGTCACAGAATTGCCTCTGTATAAACTCACAGTAGATTTTACCAAATACCATGAAGAAGTGCAAGCAAACACATTATTTTGTTTCTTAAAGTGCTATTCCTGGAAGAAAATCTCAGACACACCCCATATATCACATGCTCCCTTCTCTACCTTCTTGCACACAGAGGGAAACCTACTTATACCCATGACCATTGCCTTTCAAGACAGTCACAATTTCTCCTTCAGTTCCTCCAGTGAAACCATCTCATACCTTTATCTGCTGCCCAAGCCTTCCTTCCCTCCCACATTGTTCTGATCCCTCATTTCAGCACCCAGGCCAGACGTGTATTTGAGGCAAATATCCACTCCAACCCCAAGCATCTGTTCCACACATCCCTGCTTAGGCAGGGCTTTCAGCTCCTACTTTCTCTGGTTACTGTTTCCTCCTTTTCTTCCTCTGCCCACTCTCACATCCATAGCCAACCTCTCACTTCCCCTCTTCTTTTAGTATGGTTCAGTTCATCTGCCTGATTTGCCTGTATAGAAACTGCCACTCACACACTTGCAGTTCCTGAAAGGTGCATACAAACATTAAGGAACAGCCTTAAATAGAGCAAAGCAAAAGGTTTTGGTCTACTTCTGAAGTATTTGATGTCTGCAGTGCTGCAATTGTTTTAAAGCATCTTAAAATGTATTCCTAGCAAGCCATGCATTACTGAACATCCTGACAGTAGTTTTTAGACCTTTTGCTTTTTAATTCCCAACAGCTAGTGTGTATCCTCAATAGTATGAACGTGTATGACAGTTTAATAGTCAATAGTGCTAGCAGTTTATTGGGTATCTAGAAGCTAAGTTATTAGTTGTACCTTGCAGCCTTAGATGCAATTGAACACGGTAGAGAGGGACAGAGAAGAGTCTTTCAGATCAGTCTGAAAATTATTTCCAGAAGAATCTTCCACACAGTATGGTCCAAAAGGTGCTCTTGACTGAAGTAATCTTTAATAAACAATGCAGAAAATTAATTTACGGTGTGACTGTTATCAGAAACCGCTGTGCACTTCAGAGTGGGTAGACATCTGTTACATCTGGTTCAATGAAAACCCCCAAGGAATATTCTGCAGTTTGGCACTACAGTTGAATGTTATAATGTCAAATATGAAGAACATAACACAGCAGGGTGTCCAGGGACAGGGAGAGGCAGTGCAAAGGACTGCCCTATTTTCTGTTAAAAATAGGTCAAAAAGCCAGCGTAATCAAAGTCTGGCAGTGCATACTAACTACTGACAGCACATTTTACACTTGCATTGACTGGAAGCAACCCATACACCTTCTTATTACCTAAATACACAAGTAGCCTTTTTAGATACTAAATATTTTAAACAAAAACATAGATTTCCTATCACTACAAGAAATTGGTTTTATTCTGTATGACTTGTCAGAATAATTTCCAGTTAAAACGAGTTTGCTTTGGTAGATGAAGATTGGGTTAGGGATCAGTTAAGCAATCTGGACACCTATAAATCGATGGGTCTGGATGAAATACACCCATGGGTGCTGAGGGAGCTGGCGGAGGTCATTGCTAGGCCGCTCTCCATCATATTTGGTAAGTGATGGGAAACGGAAGAGGTGCCTGAGGATTGGAGGATGGTGAATGTCACACCAGTCTATAAGAAGGGCAAGAAGGAGGACCCAGGTAATTATAGACCGGTCAGCCTTACCTCCAACCCTGGAAAGGTCATGGAACAACTTCTTCTTGACACCATCTCCAGACATATCAAGGATGAGGGGGTCATTAAGAGCAGCCATCATGGTTTTACCAAGGGGAGGTCATGTTTGACCAACCTTATAGCCTTCTATGAGGAGGTAACTAAGTGGTTGGATGATGGGAGAGAAGTAGATATGGTCTTTCTTGATTTCAGTAAGGCATGTGATACTGTCTCCCACAGCATCCTCATAGATAAGCTAACGAAGTGTGGGCTTGATGATCAGGTAGTGAGGTGGATTGAGAACTGGTTGAAAGGAAGAAGGCAGAGAGTTGTGGTCAACGGGGCAGGATCTAGCTGAAGGTCTGTGACTAGTGGAGTCCCTCAGGGGTCGGTGCTGGGACCAGTGCTGTTTAATATTTTCATCAATGACCTGGATGAGGGAACTGAGTGTACCCTCAGCAAGTTCGCTGATGCTACTAAACTGGGAGGAGGGGCTGACACACCAGAAGGCTGTGTCGCCATTCAGTGAGATCTGGACAGGCTGGAGAGTTGGGCAGGGAGAAACTTGAAATTCAACAAGGGCAAGTGTAGAGTCTTGCATCTGGGGAAGAACAACCCCATGGACCAGTACAGGTTGGGGGTTGACCTGCTGAAAAGTAGTGAAAAGGGACCTNCATCTGGGGAAGAACAACCCCATGGACCAGTACAGGTTGGGGGTTGACCTGCTGGAAAGTAGTGAAGGGGAAAGGGACCTGGGGGTCCTGGTGGATGGGAAGATGACCATGAGCCAGCAACGTGCTCTTGTGGACAAGAAGGCCAATGGCATCCTAGGGTGTGTTAGAAAGGCTGTGCTTAGTAGGTCAAAAGAGGTTCTCCTCCCCCTCTACTCTGCCTTGGTGAGGCCACATCTGGAATATTGTGTCCAGTTTTGGGCCCCTCAGTGCAAGGAGGACAGAGAATTGCTTGAAAGAGTCCAGTGCAGAGCCACAAAGATGATTAAGGGAGTGCAACATCTCCCTTATGAGGAGAGGCTGAGGGAGCTGGGTCTCTTTAGCTTGGAGAAGAAGAGACTGAGGGGTGACCTCATCAATGTTTACAAATACGTAAAGGGTGAGTGTCAGGATGATGGAGCTAGGTTCTTTCCAGTGATGTCCAGTGATAGGACAAGGGGCAATGGGTGTAAACTGGAGCATAGGAGGTTCCATGTGAACATCAGGAAAAACTTTACTGTGAGAGTGACAGAGCACTCGAGCAGGTTGCCCAGGGCGGTCGTGGAGTCTCCTACGTTGGAGATATTCAAGGCCTGCCTGGACAAGTTCCTGTGTGAAGTAACTTAGGTTACCCTGCTCTCACAGGGGGGTTGAGTTAGATGATCTTTCAAGGTCCCTTCCAACCCTTAGGATTCTGTGATTCTGTGAATGGATACGTACTTTTCACATAATGATTTAGAATTCATTAATGTATGTTTGCTGAACTAATGAATATGTTCCATTATGAATCTCAAATAGCTGATAGATGTTAATTACACATTGTGAATGCACAAATGCATACAAAACCGCCAGCGATAGTACTGGCAAAGAGGAAATGGAATCAAAGAAGAGAGAAAAATTTGCACATTTTTAAAGGTAAAGTGTGGCAATTGAAAGATAAAGATGTGTTCCATACCTAAAAATTAATACATCCTCAACATTGCTAATGTTAATGTGTCCCTGAGATGGAACATCACTAGCTTAACTTCAATCACAAATTGCTTGCCATACCCATGCTTTGTGAGTTGTCAAGGATATCAAGAAAGGAAAAAAGGCTGAGAATTTCATTTTGCAGTTCATACTAAAACAATAAATGAACTGACCTGTCAAGCAAAGGATCTTTCCAGAGACGTCACATGATCTCAAAATCCTCCTAAATGAACATACCTGTAAGAAAAAAAAAAAAAAAAAAAAAAAAAAAAAAAAAAAAAAAAAAAAAAAAAAAAAAAAAAAAAAAAAAAAAAAAAAAAAAAAAAAAAAAAAAAAACAACAAAACTTGAATCTGAAAGTGATGTGATATAACAATGACTTCACACAGATTCATATATAACTTGCACACTGCAACATTACTGACGGCTATACTACCTCTCCTCTTTGATCTGTTCAACCTACTGGAAAAAAACTAAAGTAGTAATAGTGTATTTACTAGGCAACAAGATCATGGGGCTCTGCAGCCTAAGAAAGGATTGCAAACAAGTGTTTTCAGAACTTTCTTTTTCTTGAGGACTATTGCTCCATTTTCAAGAGGAGGAATGGGAACCAGATAGATGAACAGAGAAGGGGGGGGGGGGG
>NDXB01020246.1:94682-106217 GCA_002631895.1 Agapornis roseicollis | reverse complement strand
AAATAATTTATTTTACATTTTAATCCTAAAAAAAAAGAAAAAAAAAAAAAAAAAAAAATCCCTCCCATCCATACCTTTTCTATTGATATGCACCTTTTCTTCTAAGAAAAAGAAAAATACACCTCTATATTTAGAATACCATAAAAATCAAGCCAAGTATCCTCTATGGCTTTGCAAATACTCTAAATCCTTCACGGAATGAGACTTCTCACTTTAAATGGGAATTTGCAACCTGTATCTCGATCCTGCCAAAATACATGCATTTCTCCCCCTTCAGTTTTACATACAATGAAAAACCATTTGTTTTGGAATGAGATCCCTCTTAGTAGGTATGTAATTAAGAAAATGCCTACTTTAGAGCAGGATGGTTGCCCTGCAGGTTATGCATCAAAATTCCTCTACTGCACAGCTGGTACCAAGTAGGCTTCTTTTAATAAAATTAACTTTGCCTTTAGCCTTGCTATAAATGTTGCATTTACCTTATGTTAACAATCTTTCAGTGATGATAATAAATACACTGCAGACAGAAAATAAATACAATTCTATACAGTAGTGTATTTATATGACAAAATAATAGAACTACATTCATCTATGCAGTAGCACCTGCCAAGTCTGATAAGCACTGCAAGAAAACACTTTTTTAATGTATAAATCATGATCCATGTATAACATAGAAGTAAATTTGGATTGTCTGGACAAAAACCTGAACAATGCAATACTTTGGGATTAAACCTTTGGATGTTACTTGCTTATCTGGCTTGCAGTGCGCATAATATCACCTCCAAATGAAGTCTTTGACCCAAAAATACCCCAAATAAAAACAACCAACCAAATATACAAATAGAGAAAAATCTTCTTAAATCTAAGGCTTTGCACAGCCTTTCACTCTCAGAAAATAAGTTTCTATTTTCTAGCCATATATTTGCATATAAATATTTCCCATGGGGGAAATTGTTGTACACTGTATCTTATATAAGCATTAAAACAAATAGCCTCAAAACCACCATGTTACACTTCAAATAGTAGAATTCCAGTGAAGGTGGAAACAAATACCTTCTTGACTGTGCTCAAAATCATTATTAAATTCTCTGAATTAGACTACGTAGATTTTATAACTGAGAAAAAAAATACACCACAACACCACCCTTAAAATAAGGGCAAGAGCGCTTATGATAGAAGAAACTATTTTGCCGGCAGAATATGTTAATTATCAATCCTGTGCCAAGCCATAACAAGTTTTGGTGTCTGGAAGGTTATTCAGCAAGATGCAGAGGTCTCACTGGTGCAATTTGTGTTACTCCCACTATAATTTTTGTTATGAAACACTGACAACTGTCTCATATGCAAAGCTTAGATCCACTAGATGTATGAATGACAGCTGTCCATCATCCCATTTCTTTGGGCTTTTCTTACCCACCACAGCAAGAAAGAAAAGAGAAAGCATCATTTCCTCAAGTGGCCAAAGTTCCATGCCTGAGGGCCCAGTCATTTTAGCCCTGGGAGCAGCAGCTTCACCCACTAACTGAAAAATAACTAGTCACAGGCACAAAAGAAACCTCAGAATTTTATAAGCACACAACTTCTCAGGATGTACATTAGCATTTGTAATTTTGGGAGTTGGTAACACTAATCCTTCTACTTCAGCCTCTGAGTACTTCTGCATGGTCATTAGCATCCAATAGGTACATACACTCACAACAAATATTTAAACAAGCATAAACAGCCAAAAGGGCACTGTTCATTTATATAATTTACCAGTATCTCTAGAGCATGCACTTGCAAATTGTAGAAATGTCAGAGCATTCTTTTAGTAGATGACACTGAATATTTGAACCTAGCACTTTAAATGTAGAATATATTTAATTTAGAAATACAATACCTGAGGAAAATGCACCTTTCAGCTAAATACATTTAAAATGTGTGGGCAATTTATGAGTTAACAAATATTTCTATGGGAATATAGCATTAGGAAGATCTTAACTATCCTCCCAAACTCCTGTGGCTTCACTTTTACTGAAAACATGAAGCTGGGGTACTCTGGCCAAGTATCTATATATGGAAGATACACCAATCCCTCAAGCTAGCTCTTGCAAAGTCAGCTGTTCTGCACAAAATTCAAAGCCAGGAGACTAAATAGCTCCAACTAAAACATTCAAGAGCATGATCAGTGATAACCACTCCATTCCCTATGGTATTGCTTGTGAAAGGCCAACAAGTGCTTCCCAGTCATTTATCTCTCTTGAAGTTCAAGTTCTATCCTATCAGAAGAGGAGACTGGTGCTCAGCTGGCCATTGCTGCTCCTGTTCCTTTTCTGCCATTGCTAGAACAACTCTAGCCATGCAACACCACCTTCTTATCTACGTTGCCATTAGGTGGCAATGCAGCAACATCCATCACTCACCTCACGTCATGATGCCTGGCAACCCATTTATTTGTATGGCTGGCATAATTGACAGGAATAGAGTACTCCGAAAATACCCAACTGAAAAAAGGTTTTTCTTTCCTTTGCACATCCTCTGAATTTGAGAAATTTGATGTACAATTCCCTGTCCCAAATTTTTAAAGTACTCATTCCTGTTTTAGTGCAATAAAGTTCCTTCTCAAACTTCATTTTGATAGAAAGAACAGCTGTCAAGTAAGAGCGCTCTGATAGTGTGTCTGACAACAGTTTGGAAGGTCAAATAAGTATCTGACAGCTGGTGGGATCCAGTTCTCCTGCAAACCACAGAAACATAAGGAGTCACATCAGTACAAAATTGGCAAGCAGTTCCCTCAGTTATAACTTAAATCTCTTAATAGTTAATACTCCAGCACATCACTTGAAGAAGGCCTACTGCAAAGCAAGGAGAAGAGGTAATACAATAACAAGTTTCATCACAGGGAAAGGGTTCCTGCTCTGCTGCAGTGTGTCATAGGCAATGTACAGGGCTATTATAAATGAGACTGTGTTGTGGTTTAAACCCACAACAAGCATTGACTTAGTCCAAAATCTATTCAAACACAGAAGGAGCCAAAGTGTTTTGGCTTCTCTCTCCCACACCACTTTCAATTCCACTCCTGTTTCGCCTTGTTCTCTATTATTATAGCCCAAAACTTCAGGAAGGGATGTTTAGGGTAGATATGATGAACTTTATTTAAAGCCTGGAGACTCTTCTTATGCTTAGAAACCCGGCAATTCCACAGAACAAAAGGAGAGGCACTGCTCCGTCCTGGGAGCACAAGGAGCATACAGAGGGTGAAATGAGAGCACATCTTCTTTCTGCCAAAGTACTTAGCCCAGCATGGATAAAAATCAATCCCTAAGACTTTTTATAAACACCTAATTTCCACAAGACCCAAATTGCCAGAGATTTCAGAGGAGGTTTATTCTGACCAGGAAAGTGTTCCAACCCTTTGTCAGGCTGAATTGGGAATAAGCTTTTCTCCTATAGAAAAACAAAAATTCTCAAGGAATAAATATTTCTTAAACGTTAAAGATTTCATATATGATTAAAAAAAAGAAAAAAATTTTCAATTGAAAGTGTAATTCTGTCACATTTTTTCCCTTGCTTTGTTACATTCATAATGCAGAAAAAGTAGCTTTTAACTAAACAACAGCTGAAGTCAAACTGTCCAGGAATTATTGTGGTTTCACCTACACTTCGCTCAACTCCTAACAAAGTTACCCACTTTCTGTAGAGAGAATCAAAATCTTTTATATCACAAGGTCACAAGCTACAACATACATAAGTGCTCTGCGGGAATTCAGCAAAACCATTTTTAAATAGAGAGGAGGGGAAGAAATTGCTTTCATGAAGTCTTATTCATTTACTCTAAAATTCCTGCAAACAAATTCCAGAGTCTGCTTCCTATTTTGTTTGTGGACTGTAACATTGACCTTTGCATTCAGTCTATGTTATGAAATTTAACTGCACCCAGAGCAGGGAGGCCAACACTGAAGGGCAGACAGAACAAGAGACCTGAGCACAAATTCCTCTCCCATCCTATGGTGTCTTTCTGCAGCAGTTCAATAACAGTAATTCCTATGAGAGAAACTGAAGATTCAAGCTCTTTGTATTATTCAGTTTTAGAGAATAAGGACACACACACACAGAGGGAAAAAAGACAGAGACATGGAAAAGTAGAAAACTCTAACTTCTACACAATGATGTTTTAAAAGCTCTACCTGTAATAGGAATCTCAAGCAACCTGCCCTTGCAATGAAACCTGGGCTATTTAAATACAGACAATTAAACCAGAAGTTGTATTGACATTCAAAGATGACAGCACTTCAATTTTTATCTTTAGAAATCAAAAAACACCTAACACAAACAAAAAAACCATCCAACAAACCGAACTCAACCACTCATCTGGAGCATAAGCATTCCTTCAAACCCATTTCATTAGACAAAAGACAACAGAAGTGTTTTAAAGGCTTTCACTGAATCGCCCCTTGCTGCTTTGTCCCTCCAGGCAGGCTCTTACTTCCAGGTCTATTTTCAGTTAACTCAGTGACTGAGCTGCAGCAAAACACACATGCAATATCCCCTGAAGCCTGCCTGCCTGGTCCATATTCTTCACTACCATTTTGGGGTTTCTGGGTTCCAGTATGTCTTTCCCTCTCCATCCCTTGCCTGCTAGCTTCTGAAAAGTTGCACTTGCCACAGAACAGCATTTGGGCACCCTACTAGTAGGTGGCAAGTAGCTCCTCAGGATCTGTGGAAATTCACATGCATGGCCAGCATACAGCAGGACAAGTTGATAGAAATGAGAACCTCTGACTGAGAAGCCCTTACAGCTTTTCATGCCTCAGGCAGGCTATGGAAGCATGAAGTGCTCAGCACATCTCCATGTGCATGTGCCATCACCTGACCTTGAGAATTCATCTTTGGGAGATAGCAAGAATTCATCTAAATCAGGTGGCAACAGGCAAAAAAGTCAGGGGCGAATGTGTTTGCCTTCTTAGAACTCACGTAAAACAAAGGTCTAACAAACCATAAATAGCTACATATCTTTATGAGAAGTCTTCTATAATCACACTTCCCCAAAATAAAAATTCAAAATAAATCCTTTAATGGAAACAAGCTGTAGATGGCTGCCCACAAATATTCATAAGTTTTTGCCAAAGGAGCTGTAGGAGCCACATATGAGTTGCTGTAACTGTTCATTGAAAATAAATCAGGGAAGATAAGCAAAGCCTTGGTTTGAAATTACATTTCAGGTTAAAACATCCAGATGAAATAGGGCAAACTTTTCGATAGTGACCATTTAATTCTGATCTCAGCAATGACACTGCCTCTCAGGAACCCCACAAAAGCTGACAAGAACCCAGATCACCAACTCCACCCTGTGCCCCCATGCCATTTGTCTTATATCAGCAAACCAACAAAGCACAAGTAATTTAGCAAACTGAAAAGATCTTTTAATAAAAGGTTTTAATTAAGGTGAAGCAGAAAGCTCCATTTTAGCATCACCATCTCTGCTATCAACACAATAACACTACTGGAGAAAGTGGAATATCAGAAAAAGGCCAAAGAATTAACTGTAACACCTAGTTCAGCTTTCACACTTATTTATCACATAAACATTTACACCTGATTGGGACTGACAGCTCAATTCAGCTCACATTTACTACACTAGGCCAGCAGCAGCAGCACTGCCCTGGTAGAAAAAGCAGCAGCAAGCTATAATTTGTATTTCTGATTCCTGAAAAGGTGACTTTTTGGTAATATATAGTTTTTAAAATGCATATTGTGACTAAACATAAAGAGATACAGTGAAATACATATCAGGGTACTCCTAAGTGTCTGTATTGAGAACAAAGCATTCCTTGCTGTCAGCTTGAAAGGGATCATCTCCCCTAGATCCAAGGCATGCCATTACAGGAGAAAGGTGCGAGGACCTTTGGTACACTCACTCCTGTGACTCACAGTTTAGGCCAAACACACAAAGGATTTGTGGCAGACTGAAGTGAGGACCAGATTTCAAAAGGCTGAGCAGCACTGCTGTCTGGGAACTTTCTACTATGCTTTATAGCTGCTAGCTTTTACAGGCATTATATTTTTAAATAATCACATGGTTGAAAGCAGTGCTCAAGATTAAAGTTACCAGAAAGTAATTTTACTCATCACCAATTTATGCATTATTGATGTATTTTTTATAATTTCTACACTTTCCTATAACTCAAAAAACATTACAGGCCTAATCACCCTTATATCAGACAGGATTCAATGACTCTCAAGCCAGGTGGTTTGTTGGATGGTAGTTTTACCAGTTTGAAATTCAGCATCATCATTTACACCACCATAAAATCTATATAAAAGATAGAGATCAAGGCCAGGGATAAGCAGATACTACTCTGATTGATATAGTGCACATACTTGCTACCTAAGAAGAACTAGACACAGCACGCCCTAACTGTTCTGCAGTATATAATGCCAAGCACAGAGTGGATTATGCAAGCCCAATAATAGCATCCTGCAGTGATCCCTTACAAACAATAGCGTAGAAGTTTGAGACAACACTCCCCAAGCAAAACACCAGTAAGAAAATGTGAACATTAAAAGGAGATGACAGCAAAACCCTTAATTTTAAAGAAAGCATAAAATGGAACTCTGTGTGTAAACTCAAAACCAGAAATTATGTTACTAGATTGTTATTTGCAAAGGAATAGGACATACTCAAGCTGGAAAATTCAGATTCAGGGAAACTTGTGCAATCCGTATCCTATCTTTTTGCATGTCTGCTCAGTGCACTGGGGTACCACACAACAAAAGGTAGTTGATTACAAAGAAATGCCTATCACATTGCATTTTTACCATGCTTCCGCAAGACTAAGTATAGTTACTGGCAGCAGAAGAAAGCTGTTATCTTAGGCAGGGAGAGAAAAAAATCCTAAACAACTGAACAAAAAATAAATAACAAAATTAAGTAACCAGTGGGGCAAGGTGACCAAATCTGGCTCCTTAAGACAATAAAGAACATTTGGCTTGTCTCCATGGGTACAAGGACCAAGTGAGTCTGCCAAGGGGATTTGCCCAAGTGAGATCAGGCTCTGGAGAAGTAGATAACATTTTCTGCTGGTGGCTACAGAGTATAATTAACATTCAAAAGCTCTAGGATCATGGGTATAAGACATAGAAGCTCTGAAGTAAGATCGCTGAGGGCTGACCTATGAAGAGTCAGAATGCACAGCCAGCATACATCCATTCCAGTCCTGGCTCTGGCCCTGTGAACACCCCAAGGCATCCATTCCCCAATAAGCAGCCTTTGAGACTCTGGAAGTGCTGCAAAATCTGTTTTTTAACTTTATCACTGAGGCTACAACCAGGTCTGATGCCAGCATTTTTATTGTGCAAAAAAGCAGCAACAGAAAGTTGTCAACATCACACACCTGAGCTAAGACAGAGAAGAATTTAAGACAACAAAGAAACTGTGTTGCCACAACCTTAGGGCCATCCTCTGCTGTCTTCCAAAGGCTGGAGATGCACAGAAAAGAGGTTCTAAGCTTCTCCAGATATTGTAAAAATCCCTCCTAATGAGACGTGGTAAGACATCTCTTCAAAGAGGTCACTGCCATCTCCCTCTGTAACAAGTTGTAACTTGGCTAGAACACTAAAAGCGCCAATGATTCACATCACCTCTATTCACAAAACAAAAAGGAAAGAAAAAAGGCAGCAAGCCAGTGTTCAGAAGCAGATCAATAAGCCATGTCTGTCTTTATCATTTGAAGAAAAACAGACAGCATAACCATAACCTCTGCACTGCAGAAGGACACATCTCAACCTGAGATGAAGATCCTTGCATTGTGATTAAGCACTGACCACAATTTATTCCCTTAACAGACAAGCAGCGAGTGAGGGGGTTAAAGATTTTGCTGCCAGGTAGAGAAGGGATAAAGGTACCACAGCCATATGGGACCTTCATACTTATGTAAATAATAGCAAGCTTATTACTAAAACCACACACACACAGAGGCACCACTCCAAGATCGCTACAACATATTCCAAGCATTTTCAAAACATACCTCCTAAATTACAGAACCATGCATTTAAGAGCATAACCACAAATTTAGAGGGTATAGGCATTCTTGTCCTATCACACCTCCCTACAGACAACAGACTGACACAAGTCATTAGCTGCACTGAGAGGCTTCCACTGCAATAAACACTACTGGTGCCCTCACCTTGTGTCCACATCGCAGCAGCCCCAGGGAAGCATACACATCACCATAGAAAATGTCCCAGCTCACCCAGAGGCTCAAGGGCCCTTAAAATCCCATCTGACCCTCTTAAGAAATGAAGAGGCTTACTCCTGGCTTTGCTGCACAGAAATCTGGAGATTTCTACCATTCATCTCCCCCCAAAAGTGACTGGCTGGCACAGCAAGAGCTGTCTCTAATAGAATCCCAAACCCACTCTTCTGTCCTCACCGCTTTTTCCAAGAACGCCAAACATACTCTACATAAGTCACTTCCAGTTTCCAATGCTTTCATGAGATACTGTATAATTTAGGGTACATTGTAAAACAAAACCCTGGAGATGACACAAGTTCAAAGTGGGGATGCTGAACTTTAAAACACAGGTTCAGTTGGTTTTGCATGCTTGCATTATTCTTTGTATTGTTAAAGCACAGGGGAAGGTGGGAGGGAAAGTTGTGAAAATGTTAAGGGGAACTCAGAGGAAAAGGAAAACTGACAGTAAAATGGCAGAGGTTAATTCTGCCAGATTTTCTGTAGGTGCAAAAGATTATGTTCAGTTCTGGCAGAGCCTGGGGTTTGAACTGTTTTTATTAACTCCCTCCCCAGCGTATCAGGGCAGAGGAGCATTTGGAGCCCAAATGACTTTTATTTATGTTTTATTACCCAAGCAAATGAAACAGACTTCCAAAGATCTAGGATGATGGATTCTGCAGACATAAAAATCAATTTTTCTCCCCATTTTTGGCTATCTCTGCCAATTTACAATTCATTGCAGATTTTTTGCATCTGCATTTTAAATCCTCAAACATAAGTGTTCATACTGCAAAGTAATAGAATTCAGAGCTGCAGAGAGATACAAAGAACTGAAGTGAGCAACAAAGCGTAGATCTTTCTGTTACAGGCACAGTCTCCCATGTAATATTTCTGTTTCACTCTGCAGCGGGGCAGGCACTTGTCTCCCAGCTAGTAGCTGAGTTTTTCATTTCACCTATATTTTCTCAACTACTTGCTGAAGCAGTGAACCAGATTAAGCCGGTTTGCACTGCCTATGACAGGATATTAGCTGTTGAGAGGCTGCATACATTAACTGCCAGAACAGATGAGTGCTTTAACACTTACAAATCACAGGAGAGGAAGAATAGAGCAAGAAGAGATCATTCATGTGCTCCTCATTAGATATGCTGATATCTTATCAGCTCACCACAGAGAAGCCAGATGTGGAGGTGAGCAGAATTCAAGTAAAAAACAATCCCTAAACAAGAAAACCTGCAAACCTGCCTGCAAGCACGTACTGTAGGAGTGCAAACGAGAGTGCTCTCAGAGGTGCTTAGCTCCAGCACTACAGAAATTCCAGCCTTCAAAAAACACTATCATATGGAAATTAAATCTCAATCCCCTGTTGAAAAAAAATATAGGAGGCTCAGGGCAGGCACAACTTCCTTGATTCAGTGCAGGTGGAGAGCTTGCCTTGTCACTCACATTCCTTAATGGCAATATATTACTGGGGAAATTAAATGAATTCTGCTTAATCCCCATTTTGCTGCACACTGCTATTTGCTCACACAGGACTTTCCATTTGCTTCAGCCTTCCATGAGGTTATTCAAGGGACAGTGCAAAAACTTAAAGGAGGGCTAAGAGATTATTCTTCCAGAAGCTCCTCCATAGTAGGAATAAAAAAAAAAACCAACCCTCTATTGCCTTTATGAACTAGATAAAGGCTGAGGTTTCCCATACACACACAATGTTTGTTTAGATGAATACGGTAACTTTACATTTGAGGAAACACATTTATTTCTGTATATAAAGAGAAGCATGAAAGATTAAGGACAGCTGTGCATCTGTTTATCCGTAACATATACGCTACTATCTGACTTGGAGCAAACAGACATTTTAACCTCTCCTTCAGCACCTGATGTATCATTTCTTTCATACTCAGAAGCTTTCCTGTGGCTGCTTGCAGACAGAGCTGCTTGGGCGAGTGGTGGGGAATGGGACTGTTCACATCATGCTAAATGCAGCTAGGGGGAAGGAAGCGGGTAAAGCCCTTCTTTCCTCAATCTCACTTCACTCCTTATCAGTTTGCTTCTTTCACTTCATAAAGCATCACTGTCCCTAATGCTAAAGCATTTATGCACAACGCAAAAAACAAATTGCTACATTAAAAACAAACAGAAAAGGGGAAGACATGGAATTTGCTCCAATCACAAAATACCTTGATTCATTTTAAAACATAAAAGACAGCACTGCTGGAGCCACTATGACTTTCTGCAAGCAGTCAGTATCCAACCAGTTTCACATTACTTGCTTGGACATGTTACTGATGTTCATGAGGTACCTGGAGAATGAGAAACTATTAGACCAAAATGAGGGTAATGGTATCTGGCTCCTGAAGACCTGAGCTTGACTGCTGGGAATTAGCAAATACTTGTTCACTGGAATAGACTTGGCTGGACCAGAATAATTCATAACTTCCTGAAATGTTGTAGTTAAAAAGAATATTCTACTGGGGGGCAAGGGGGATGAATTGCTCTACTTCAATACTTTCTAAGATTTCAGACATCACTAAAGAAAAAATGAAAGTGTTACTTTTAACTATGAAAAGGACTAATGAAAAATGGAACAAACCACTTCAGATGCAGTTTGTTTAAAGTTCAAATGTTTCTGGATTTTTTAAGGTTCAGGTCAATCAAAAATAAGATAACATTTGAATGCAAAATAAGAGAGAAGTAAATATAATTCTAATAGCCAAATTAAGGCAAAAAATGGTGGATAAGTCAGCCCTTACAGGGTAATGAATGACAGCATGTTCCTCTAACAGGGATCTGGGGAAAAGAGTCCTAGAAAACTTAAACAGGGAGAAGGAAGGCAATTAATTCCACATTTCCCAAACATTTTTTGAGTATGTTGGTTAGGCTATTAAATACACAGCTATTTATAGAAATCTGTGGGGCTCAAGTGAGAGGAGACCTTGTTAGGAGGAGAAGTACTCATTTTGGACTGGCCAAGTATAATGCATGTACTGCTTTTATGCCTGCAGGGCATTTCCTCAAGGTACAGCCAGCACATTAGAATGCAGATTTCTGCAGTATAGTCCCCCTCTCCCATGTTTCTAGAAGTTAGTGTTCCCCTGGGAGGAAAGCTATAACTGAGACCTACAGAAAACAAAACATGAAGGTACTGACTACTTCCCCTTCAAAAATGGGATATATATATATATACACGCATGCATATATACCTGATTACATGTCTTATAAGCAATAACCTTTTCCCCTCTCTTTGAGGGGAGAGACTGCACACATGCATGAAACCACTGAGTTTTGTCCTGGTGCCTCACTCCCCCCCCCCTCCCCCCCC
>NDXB01020246.1:83085-94590 GCA_002631895.1 Agapornis roseicollis | reverse complement strand
TGTCCCTGTCCCCCCCTCCCCCCCCCCCCCCGTCATGTTTTCATTTTTTTGCTGGCTGGCATTGTTTCTTAATGGATAATTAGTCTATAACTTCAATTTTTTCCTTATTGCACTTTGAAAACACAAGAAATCAACATCAGGCTATGTTTCCACACAATTCATACATGCTTCCTATGAACTGTTACCTGAATGTGTGGGTCTAAACTTGTAAGAGGGTTGTGCCTGCTATTTTGTTAGCTGACACCCTGTAAAACTCTGCTTAACACAGAAGGGGCAAGCTCAAAATTCCATCTTGATTTTGTCAGTGATACAAACCCTTCCACAAACCATCAGGGTGAAACAGCTTGTCTTTGTTGGCTAGTATTTACAACACTACAACAAGAACAGGTGCACATGTAGTGTGAGGATGCTGGGGGACAACACTGTGACCAGAAAATGTGCTGCACCAAGCAGTGCAGGGAAAAACAGCCACACCAGCAAACAGTGAGCCTGCACCTGGGCTGGCTATCATATTTTAGAGTATCTCCTGGTTTCTCAAGGCACTGAAACATTTACACCTCCGAGAACCCTATGTGATTAGAAGACATCTGAATATCAGCTTACAGATTTGTGTAAATTTTCTACCTAATTAGTTCCAGCTTCTGTTTGGCCATACAAAAAAAAGCTATGCGGTTTCCTGTATCCAAGACATTCTATCCCCCCATCCCAAGATTGTTGGCATCTATTCCCACAATTCCCTGCCAATTCTCTTTTCCCTTCCACCATCTTTGCTCTCCTACTCTCCTTACTAAGAGAATAAAAATGTAGACAGCTGTAATTCTTCCTTACTTAGCTACCGACTTACACAAAGTTTATAGAAACTTCTTGAAGTCTATCCATCTGTGCCATTTGGTTAAAATTAGAAAGCACAAGCCTTTTTCATTAAAAAAAAAAATGCAAACAAACAAAATAAGGAAACAGGAAACTGACTCTGTGCCTGTAATTCTCACAGAGCACTTTGATGCTGTTTCTTAAACTATCTCTTTCATTCATTCATTCTTAGCCAGGTGTGTATCTTTTAAAAAGGTAGACTTTCCAGAGAAGGATTGAGAACATAAAGTAACAGAGTCACAGTCTTCAACAGAAATGTAGATGCAAACCGAGATAAGCTTTTATTGCCCATTAGCACTCCTAAAAATATCAACTAGCAACCAAAGAAGCAGTATCCCAGGCGCTGGGATGTACTGTCAGCAAGGTCTTCCCATGCAGTCCTGCACAAGTATTGGTGCACAAAAACTTCAGACTCGGGAAGTAAATCATTGTCCAGACAGCCTCCAAATACATTTGCAATATTACAGCCATGTAGTGTTTTACACCATTACTTTCAGCCACTTTAATCTCCTGGATGATTTTTTCTTCCCTTAGCAATTAATAATACCAGTAATTACTACATGAAGTCATACTTCTTTAAAAGCATAATTGCAACTTCCACTGCCAGCTAACACAAGGTAACAATCATTTGTGTGATGAACTTTAGCATTCAATGCTGACATAACTGAACCCAGAGCTGAAATACAGAAAGCAAATGACAGTCCAAGGAAATACTTGCACTATAGTTTTTATCACCAAATCACAAAGTTATTTGCTGCTTCTGCCTGGGAACGTAAAATTACTTAGTATTCATATTACAGTGCAGTCCTATCCCAACCTGATTTAAAGCCTACATTATAATTGCTAATGATTACTCATGAAAAAGAGACTATTATATGTAAAAACTGCAATCAGTGTTAATCTATTCACCTATCCATTTTATACTGATACATTTTCTAAACAAAGCTCTGCCTGAATTGCTCATAATTAGCTTCTATTCTTACAGTTTTAATTGCTCTTCTTCTCCCCCCTCCCATTTTCAAACAGAACATTTTACATATCTTTAGATTTATTTATTTTAAAAAAAAAACTTAGACTGAATTTTTATAACTGAAAACCTGACACTGTGCAATTTAGAATTCTTAAATATCTCCTATGTTTTCAAATAGCAAATGCCTAAGCAGTGTTCCAGGAAATAAATATTTTAAAACAAAATCAAAATTTTAAGCACGACATCAATCCTGATTCAATCCATGCCTGAGAGCATGGAAGAGTTACAGTACTATGGGAGAAGAGGTGGCTTAGGTACCATTTTATTTATTTTTTTTTTTTTTCAAAAGCTAAGAGCACTCTGCCCTTCATCTGCAGGCTGACAAGAGCCTGATAATCAAGACATTTTGGGCACTCCAGCTGGGAAAAATACTGCATTTAAAAGGCTTTCTTTCCTCAGACTCTAGTGCTGTTATGCCAGCTCTAGAACACGCGGTACTAGAGAGGCTCTTTCCATTCCACTGTACTTCAGATACCTGAGCTACATTGCCTGGAAAGATGTGCCAGCTTTGGCTAGCATAGAGTTATCAGCATAATAGCTGATATGGGACCATGTCTTGGATTTGTGCTAAAAACAGTGTTGATAACACAGAATGTTTTCTACTGCTGAGCAGTGCTTGCACATTCAACACCTTTTCTGCCTCTTCCATCTCCCTATCACAAATAGGCTGCATAAGAAATTAGGGGAGGACACAGCCAGAACAGCTAACCCCAACTGACCAAAGGGATATTCCATCCAATATGGCATCACAATCAGCATTTAAAGCTGGTGTAAGAAGGGGCAGGACATTTGGAATGATGATGTTTGTCTTTCCAAGTAACCATTACACATGATGGAACCCTGCGTTACTTGAAATGTCTGAACATCTGCCTACCAAAGGGAAGTGGTGAACGAATTCCTTGGTTTATTTTGCTTGTGTTTGCAGCTTTTGCTTTACCATTAAACTGCCTTTATTTCACATGGATTATCTCACTTTTACTCTTCTGATTCTGTCCCCCAAGCCATTGAAGGGGAAATGAGCAGCAAGAAGCTGCATGGGGCTGAGCTGCTAGTGGGGTTAAACCCCAACAAAAAACAATTAGAAAAGCTCACATGCAAGAACCAACAAAGCATACTCTGCAGTGTATAGCTTAAGTTCTCCCAGATATTAACTAATGTCTTGTTTAGAAGCATCCCCCTGTTAAAGTGACAGAAAAAAAAAAAAAAAAAAAAAAAAAAAAAAAAAAAAAAAAAAAAAAAAAAAAAAAAAAAAAAAAAAAAAAAAAAAAAAAAAAAGGAATTCAAACTGCAATTTCCATTACTGTATTTTCTTCTTCCCACTCTATGATACTTGATCCCACCTTGTGTTCAGAAAAATATTTTATATCTGGTCCTCAGAGGGCAAGAATAAATGCATATGGCTTTAAACACAGGCTGAAGGACAGCAGCTTGTTGCTAAGGAGTCTCTGCCAAATCTCTTACACACACAAAGTTATGTAAAAGCAGACAAAATTTTCCTGTTTTAACTCATTTCAGTTGTGGAAAAGCCACCAATTTTAATGAACTGTTCCTCTGCTAAAGCACTTACAAGTGGCATTTGCTAATGCTTGCCTTTACATCAATTTCACTGACTGTTAGATCAGACTCTCAATCTGCAAGAGTCCTTCACCACCAGTTTCATGCAATTTGCAAAATGTTGCACTAATCAGTAGCTGCTTTAATCTTCATAAAATCAGGAAAGCTCTTAGGCACTAGTGCTACAGTGAGTGAAATAACTCATGCCAAAAATTTTATTCGTTTCAGAAGCTTTGCCTTTGCTGTTGAGCTTGAAAATGCAGAATGCATAACCTGCACGAGTCTGGATCATGAAAGATTCAGAGCCAGAAGTGACCATATTCACCATGCATGTTTAGTTTCCAGCACAGCTTGTGAACCAAGTCCATAGATGGATTTCTAATCAAGCCAGACAGCACCATGCACTGTTTCTTTTTGTGCTTTCATGATAAAATCATGCATACAAATATATAATCATACACATTCTATTTCTGGTTATATGTCCCACCAGAGTACCTACACTTTGGCTTCAAGGCAAGACTGTCCTATACATCTAGGAAAAATCACTTCAACTGTTTGGCCTCACCAATGATCAGGATTAGCTTACAATCATAATTTACCATATCCTCAGAATTGCTCCAGCATATCCTTGCCACACATTCAAGCACCTCTGCCAGGAAAGCACAGTGTACTTTCTGACACATTCTCTTTATCTTTGGAGTCACTGTGCTCAGGATTAGAAGACATTACCATAGGTGATTTTATAAGAAATCAGTAACATTGCAATGGGTCTAAGGAAGGGAGGCGAAAAATACGGTTCACAGGATTTTTCAGATTCTGCCTTTTCTTTCAGTACCAGCTGTACTGAAAGACAAAGCTGGGATAGAGTTAACTTCCCATGTAGTGCTGTGCTTTGCATCTTTGGGTAGAATAGCATCAATAATGTACCAGTCCTGTGACTACTACTGAGTAGTTCTCACAGAGCAAGGGTTTCTCTTCAACATCATGCACTGTCCCCAAAGGCCAGTAGGCTGGTGGAGGGGGCAAGGGGTTGGGAGGGGATGTGGCTTGGACCACTGACGCAAACTGACCAAAGAGGTATTTCTTACCATATGACATCATACTCAGCAAAAAAAGGTTGAGGGAAAGGAGGGAGGGACATTTGTGGTTAAGGCATATGTCTTCTACAGCAACTGCTATATGTGTTGGGGCCCTGCTTCCCAAGAAGTGGCTGGACATCTGCCTGCTTATAGGAAGTAGAGACTAAATTTCCCCTTTTTGCTTTTCTTCGATTATGCAGCCTTTGATTTTCTCATTAAACTGCCTTTATCTCAACCTACACACTTGTCCATCTTTTCTTGCCCCATTGAGGAAACAGAGTGAGAGTACAGCCAATGGTCTGGAAGACAGCTGAGGTCAACCCACCTCAGCATCATATCCATTTTAGAGCAAAAGTTGACATCACCTCTATTTTGGAGCCATTTTAAGCTTCAGGGTTTTTTAATTGCTAAAACTTGCACCTGAGATGACTTTTAAGTTTCCATTTATGCTGGCACCAGTACAGGAGCCCAGTACACCAACACCACACTCTCATCATGGTTCAATAAGACAGAACAAGGTGAATGTTGTCGGCTTTAAGGCTTATGGTCCTGCTGTGTGAGCCAATAATTCACATACATCAACCCAGATACGTAGAACTATTATGCCTATTTAATGCAGTAGTTTCTCCATGAGGATTTAAGTATCCTCGGGAGATGAAAACCTAAAAACAGCAGCAACCCCTTCCCTTCCCCCACCCCCAGTTTAGCCCATTTATACTTCCAGCCACCTAAGCAATAAGATTCTCTCCAGTTGCAGCTGTATCACCCTGAATGCTTTCCGTGGTCTCTCAAGGGAAAAGGAGATTGCAACTGCCTTGTGTTCCCAGAGGTATCACAAGCAAAATAATTTTTCATTTTGTTGTCTCATCCTCGTGCCAAGAACATGACCATCTTTTATGAGTCTTCATTTGAGTCAAAACTGCTGTGTTCTGAACAGAGCTTTTAATCATATTTAGGATTTACACAAGCCTTTCCCAAGACTTCAGAAAATAAAGTATTTTTTTATTATCTGTCATTCATGTGTACTTGATAAGTTGAAGAAAGTTAACTTACAAATCTTTTACACAAAGAAGTGAAAGCATTCCTTTGTGAAGTCCCACTTATCCAAAGACATAATAGTGTCAGCTTGAGAGAGTAAAGAGTGATAGGTTTACTTTATCATGTCATACACCAGAGTCCCTTACAACAAGTAAAGACTTTCAAAGAGCCTTCAAAAAGTGCCTGGAATTTTAACCCTAGCTGAGGGGATATTGATTATTATGTCCGGTATCTATATATGGGAATTTTCCTCCTTGGAAGAAGGAACAAGGGAAAACTGAATAAAAAAATGGTTAGTGAAGATGCCCGCCTCATAACCTCTTCTGTGCAACCTGTGCACAATAACAGCACTCTCAACATTGCCAATTCCTGGGAACAGCCATCAGTACATCAAGTTCCCACAGAGTCTGAAACCAGCTCCAACACAAAGCTCCTCAGCACTTGGTGGTCCTAGCTGGAATAAGATCCTGAAATACAGATCAGGGAAACAAGCTTAATTTGCAGTTCCTTATTTCAGAGATAAAGTGAGTAAATTCCTACAAGATCTGCAAGAAATATAGATCTTCTCTTCTTGAACAGTCTTCCTTGTTGAGGAACTGCAACTGAAGCCCTGAGTTTCCTGTAGAAAATTCTTAACTTTTCTCCAAATGCTACATGCCAGTCACCTTTCTCATTTCTGACTGAACTCTGCTTCACACCCAGCTGCACACACTTGACACTGATTTCCTGCATTGTTTCCTTTCACTCCCAGAGTATTTCAGCTCAATCTTCAAAGAAAAAAAACAAAACAAAACCCAAACAAACAANTGCACACACTTGACACTGATTTCCTGCATATTTTCCTTTCACTCCCAGAGTATTTCAGCTCAATCTTCAAAGAAAAAAAAAACAAAACAAAACCCAAACAAACAAACAACCAACAACCCTCTTTCTCTGCCTGTACTGGTATCATGACAGTCCAACGGCAGACTCACAGCAGGCCTAACAATACCTGCTAGGTCAGCAGTTATTTACATCTCATATTCCAGAATATCCTTGGCCTCAGCAGCACAGAAGTCCTAACACATAAGAAAGATCTGACGACTGCAGCTGGTGAGCAAAAAACTGCTGTATCTAAGACCTTGTGACAGGCTTTTTTTTTTTTTTTTCCAAACTGGATGAACCCTAGGTGCTTCCCAGCCCAGGAAGTTCACTGCCATTTCTATTTCCATGAAAGCACATTTCCTGTACTTACACTATTATGACTTATGTGGACACTTTTATTCAGGTTCATAATGATATTTTAGTCCACTTTGAAAGAAAACAAAAAAAAAATCAAAATAGAGCTAAGCTAACTTAGAAGAATTTGCCTTTCCCCTCTCACATTTTCCCCAAACTATTATTCCTCATCATTAAGGAAAACAACATTTTTAGGCTAGAGACAAATTGCTGATAACAGCATCACCTGCCATTATGTTAGCTTTATGGGCAAAATTTATAAGCATACTTCACTTCTTCCCACATGTTTAATACTTCCCACATGCAGTTTCATTTTTATTTCAAAAAACGTCTAGTGAACCACTCATTTTTGCCATAGTTCAGTAGCTGAGCACCACCAAGCATTTTTAATGTAGGTGAGAAATTGAACTAGAAAACAGCTGCTGACTGGCATATGGTAGATCAGTCAAAACCATACAGATTGCTGCAATCAAAACTAACCAACAGTTTCTCTCAAAGTCCTTTGCCATAATACCACTCTTAATTATTGAGATACAGTACTTCAGTATCTTTTGATTAAATAATTACTTTTGTTAGCTATCGATAAGGCAGCTTATTTTTTTTGCCTTGCAGAAATTTCACATGCACTTGCTGCAATAAATGAGGATGTTATGCTCATATGAAAGATGCAAGAGAAAAATCTACAGAGCTTGCAGGAATTAAAACAATAGTGCATCTGCTAAACACTGATTATGACATGATTGTTAGTGTGCTGACACTTATGGGTGGAAAAACTAGCTGGCATAAAATTAATGCTTCTCCACAGTTGGTGCTTCTCTGTGCCAAAACATACTTCTAAATGAAGCAGTGATTTGGGTGTCTGAAATAAATAAGTGACAGATTCCAAGGCTCCAAGTTGCCTTATACCACATGGGGCAGTTGCTGAGTAATCTCAAATAAAAATGTTCTCACAAAGCAAATAGCACAGTGCAAACTTATACAGCCACAGAACAACTTAGCAACTCAGCTGATATCAGTCTTCTAGTATAATCCTAAAATTAATTTGTTTAACAATCATCTGTGGACAAGGAAGTGGCTCTGGGCTGCATATTTTTGCAAGAATTCTATATTCCTCATGTTGCTGCAGCATAATGACTTGTCATGTTGAAAGAAGAACAAACTAGCGCTTTAATTTTAAAACTGTCATTACTTATGTATCCAGTTTTCATGAAGTAAAGTTTAAGTAGAAAGCATAAGTGAAAGCTGAAGATATGAATTTTTCTTCTGATTTATTCATAGTTCATATGGTGACTACAGAAAATAAAATGTATGTTCAGATCTTGTTGTAAAGTCATACGACCAAGTTTAACTGAATTGCATCCAAAAGTTACAGAGGCAAAAATTCTTAAATAGGTTTGTATAATTGGATGCCTTTATATATTCAGCTTTCATCAAATTAGAGTATTCCAAAGGAATTTTAACTGCACTTACATGCATAAGAGAAACAAAGATAACAGATATAACATAGATTCAGCTTTATCTGTTTAAGGGGAATGAGTCACAAATATTTCATGGATCCTTTCATGAACAGGACTTGGTAGCTGCAATTTTGAAGCAGGAATTGCTAACACAATACGGTGTAGAAAGTGGGATACAATATTTAGCTACATAACTTGTAATTGGGCAACAAGTTTGAGAAATATGTATAAGTTTTTGCTAGGAAAAAAACCCACACCAGAGATTTTGTTTATATTTTTGTTCAACTTTATATTTACTCATAAACTTGTAAAGATAAAAAAAAAGACCTGTTAAAGTCCTGTAATATTATTAAAACTGCCTTATTTACCTCCTTTTTGTTTTCCAGTTCTTGTTCAATCTGATGGTGAATGCTGTATATCTAATCATAATCCTGCTGTTATCACAGCTGTTATGTGCTTTATTTTTGATGACTCAAAGACAGATGTTCCAAAATTGCCCTAGATCCCTGCCAGCCTTCACAATTGCATTATACAATCAATTAAACTTTCCTGACCCTGTTCCTGTCTCTAGGTAAAATTCAGACGTTGACACTTCAAGAAGCAAATCATGTATGTAAATTGGTTCTAACAACAGCTATAGATGTGTAGTCATATGCAAATAGAGTATTATCAAACATTAAAATGTCCAGGAGCAGTAGCTAGATGCATGCAGTCAAGAAAAATTAACTGGAAAACACATACTCCTGATACTTCCCACAGTATGTAATGCAATTAAACAGAAGCAAAGGAAAATTCACACTAGAAACTGCCTCTCTCCTGCCATGCCTATTTATTCCCCATCATCTGTTATTATTGTTGAGAATCTTCACATTGTGTCCCAATTAAGCAAATCTCTCAGAATTAATAAGGATTCGCCTTCTCTATCACCACATCTTTAATGTTTGGAACTGCAAACATTGGCACCTCATGCTGTACACGAGTGTGAGCAGTTAGAATAACAATTATAAGATGTGCTTGCCAAAAAATGATTACAAGTGAAGCTTTATTGCAAGGGTGTCTTGTTTAGGAGGATTTAGCACAATTCGATGGGGTGACAGCAGTTGTCAGCCATTGATACTGAACATAATAACTATTAAAAAGACAACTTATTTATTGGATATTCACAGCGTTAAGCCATTGTCTGAGCATGTTTGGAATACAGATTATTTTGCTACGGTTTGTTAGTCTCTTATAATGGAGATCTTAGAAACACTCCAGAGTAATTTTTCTCCACTATTCTACGCAGTAAATATCCATAGAGCCCAATGACGACAAGATGACATCATTTGAAATTTAAGATTATGAGTAAATCATCTTATCCAAAGAATTTCTTGGTCATTAATTGTAAGTCACCTGTGACAAGATCTCAAGGATTTTGCTGATTATTCATTATGGTTTGGCTGCATCAGTCTTATCATTACTTCCTTTTATTTCCTTTGTGTTTTCTAGCCACTTCTCATGGTTTCTTGCCATTTCAAAAAGATCAGAAAAGAATGTGAGGAAATTACACTTTACTTAAGAGCTCCACTTATTTTTCATGTAATATAGGGCAAGACAGTAAAACACAAAACAGGTTTCAGAAACTATGACTAAAGGATTTTCTAGGGTTTTTTTCTGTAATTTGAGTCATCTACTTTAAGTACTTAATCTTCCTAGTAAGCCATTCTGGAGAGGTTTTGTCCTTTACAGCCATCCTTAATGTTGCACCAGGAGAAATGAAGAAAAGAGAATATGAATGGCCTTCCTCATGAAGTGAGTATGATTTTATTTGGGGATTTCTAGTGTAATATGCTAGTCTGGCACAGTCCTCTGCCTTAGCTTTTGCCTAGTCTGTCACTATCTTGGTCTCTGTCCCNGTTTTGTCCTTTACAGCCATCCTTAATGTTGCACCAGGAGATCTGAAGAAAAGAGAATATGAATGGCCTTCCTCATGAAGTGAGTATGATTTTATTTGGGGATTTCTAGTGTAATATGCTAGTCTGGCACTATCTTGGTCTCTGTCCCTCACCTTCAATCCACTGAAGAAGTGTCTACGTCATATTCAAAAAAAGGTTAATGTTGAAGATTATTTTTGTTACACCACACAGACAGCACATGGTATACCAATGCTCCACAGCCACTTGAGGTGGTTGCCACTTCTACGTTTAGGCTAGGGTCTGCCAATGCTGCACATAACATACTCATGTTTAGCACAACCAAAGTTAAAGAAAAGGAAGGATCCATTTTTTCCCCATACATAATTTCACAAAGAAGAAAACGGCAGATATACACCTGTGAAAAAAATGTAGTGAAAAGCAACTGTCTTCAAAAAAATAAGAATAAAAATCAGAGGAAAGATTCAGCTCAACCCAATTGGCCTCCCATATTCTTTTCCCATATTACTCTGGATTATGCATCAACTCAGGCCAACATCCTACTTTATAGTCATCTGTGTATGGCAGATGGAAGGGAACAGAAAAGTCAATGCTATTTTTTAACATATAAAGCTAAATCACTCCTTTTCTGACCTTAATTTTTCAAAGGATAATTTGTACATTCCTTGAAACTGAAGCACAGGAAGGGAGTGTAGCCTTGATTAGACAGCAGCTCAATAAAACAGAGTTCTGCTTTTCTCTGTTGTGTATTGTACTTCCAGTACATTATAATGTCATTATAATAGTCATTGTAATAAAAATAAAAGCTACAACATTTATTCATGCTTTGCCATTTCTTCTTCCCCTACATTGTTTTCCTACATTGCCCAAGAAAAATATCTCAGGTAACACAAGAAGAGATCATTTCAATATCAGACAAGTTACCAGTTCCTTGTGTTCAGTGGAGTAGTAAAAGCCCCTAAACATGTTACAAAGCTTCCCCAGAAGCTCTGGCAACTGCTTGAGGCCGAGTACAGAATCATTAATCAGGCAAAAATAAATAAAAAAGTCTTCAATCTCATGTAAAGAAATAAAACTGCAAAACCATGACGATCACAAACTATTCTAGTACAAAAATCACTGAATGTTTTATGGTCTTTAGCTAGTCATACTTTATAATTTTTCCAGGTCTGTATGGGTGACAGACAGATGCATAAACATCACTTATTTGCCAAGAAAATACAGCACCTTTTCTGCCTCACTGAAACCAAAATAGATACCCATCTCATTCATAGACAGCACAGCACTCTAAAATTACCTGTTGAGCTCTAGTGCTACAGTTTCTAAAATGAACAGAAAAAAAAAAA
>NDXB01020246.1:45713-61177 GCA_002631895.1 Agapornis roseicollis | reverse complement strand
AAAAAAAAAAAAAAAAAAAAAAAAGGGAAGAAGAACAAACAAAAAAAAAAAAAAAAAAAAAAAAAAAAAAAAACAAACCACCCCTAGAGTGCACTTGGATTTCTTAGATTTCACTTTTAGGAACAGTTTAGTCACTTCTTATACCCCAAGAATCATAATCCTTTATAGCAGTGGCAGCTTGAAATGCTTTATAGCACCTAATTGCTTTGAAACTTAATTGTAGAATGCTCTTAATATGGCCTTTAAAATAAAACACAATCTAAGTAGCATAAAAATCTTACAGCTTCTTCCACACTTAAATTCCACCAGCAAAAAGCAGTATCTTGCAGTTTTGCAAGTCAGAGCAGCAGCTGTATATGCTCAAGTACAACTCGGTGTAAGCAGATGCCATCAGTGATTGAGACTTTCATGACTGAATCTTTTTTCCAAATATGAGCTAATATGAAACTAAGGTATCTGTGAATAACATGATTCTTTTGTGTTTTCATACAAATATAATCAGTCTTGAGAGATGACATTTTTATTACAATTTTTATCATTCTCACATCAGTCAGCAGTGGGTTTGCCCTACTGTTCCTACTAATAGAGGTAGCATGGGATTGGCTTCTTGTAAGGCATCACCACCTTTAGCTCACCTAAAACTTCACATATCCTAAAGTATAATTTATTTCTTAAAAGATCAGTTGACAGACAAGTGATAACAACTAAAATTCAGACTACCTTCTTTAATAAAACTAATACAGCCTTACCTCTTCAAATTAACACTTCACTCCTTCTTCATCAGCTCTTTCCCAAGACCCTGTGTTACATTCAAGTACCACCAGACCCCACATATCAACTGCTGGATTATGTCCAGGTTCATCTTCTTACAGCTGGTTTCAAAACAGTAAGAATGGCATATATCCATATAGATGTGCAGCTATCATTACCATACTATATTCAGTTCTCTCCTGCTAATTATTTGTCAAGTGGTTCTCAGTATAAATAATTAGGATTTAAAAAAAAAAAAAATTTCAAAACTACAGCCAATACAGACATGCTTTCCTACATTGCCAAATCAGTTGCATAATACCACTGCCCTTTTGTAAAGATAGATCACACTGGCACTTCAGAAATGGCTGCAGTTTCCAAGTGATGACAATTTCACATCCCCGCCCCATTCCCACTGAGTGCAAGGATCCTTTCCAATGCCTGCAGCAATGCTTTGAAGTAGGTGCAATTGCAGCAAATGCAAAAGATTAAAGGATTCCAGGGTTCATGGAAAGAGGTGCAGAGCTCACTAACACCAGTGAAATTCAACTAAACATTTTAATTTTTTATGTAAAGAATTTCATCATGAGAAGGGTTACATCATAATACCTTTCCTGGGGATATATTTTACATAACTGTCTATGTTGCCTGTAACTAAATCCTTAGATGCAAATAAATGGACATACATTCAGCCTTCCACCATTGTTCTCAGATAGTGCAGGATCTCACACACAGACAACAGCATGCCAAGAACTGAAATGTTGAAATATGTTCGAAATAGGCAGCATTACTGCAACTTTTTCTTTTTTTAAGCAGCTTTCTCAGGAAATGTTCAGAGAAATTTCACATTTAAAGCATCCTCCTACAGGGAGAAGATGCAATACTTCTGACAGACATTTTCCTTTTTGATAGGTATTTCACTTCTTCAGTATCCTGTCAGTTTAGAAACTAGGAGGCAGGGCTTTCAAAAAGCAAATAATGACATATAAGCTCCAACCACTGTGTCCCCCTCCAAAGGTGGTTTACCAAGCACTATTTCTTTTAAAGTAAGGATTTTTTTTAAATGCTTAGTATGATCTTCTTCAGATCACAACTGTTAATCAAGTCAAAATTGAAGATTCATACAATGAAGATTTCCATGTCATTTCTGAGTAACCTGGCATATACAAAACTGCATATCCACATAGTAACATGAAATCCGTGTGCTAAAACATATTAACATCTGCTTCTAGGGGGAACAGTATAACACAGAGTCCACCAGATTTAATTCCTTTTTACAGTAATATGCAATAGACTACTCTCTAAAACTTTCTGGCGAGTTTACAGTTGCAAATAAAACAACTCAGATGCACTGATTTTTATTTCTGTTGTTTAGAGATAAGTACAACAGATGTGGAAACACAACTAGTTTTACATTAAAGGCCTCAAATAGTTCTGAGAAGCAGAAGCCTCTTCTGTTACTCTACTACTTCTACTGAAGTCTGGGTCTGTCTACTCAAACCTCATCCTTTAGCTCCTCCTCTTTTCCCTGATGGCACATGTTGTCATCCCCAAACAGGCTCTCAAAACCATATTCTTTTCCTTCAGTCCTAATACCTCCCAGGCCACCACAATGTCTTTCACCTCCTGCCCATCTGTGCCCCTTTCTTACTCCTCTTTGCTGGACTTTAGAGCTCAAAACATTCCCTTAGGTGATGCAGAGCACACAGCTGAGCAAACTGCAGCAGTGTGTTCAGGCAGTAGCATGCCAGAGGTATCTACAGTAGTTGAGCCATCGTAACTCAGGGTCAACTATCATAACCACAACAAGATGCTTCTACATTTACTGCTGAAGTCCTGAGCTCTGTGATTCACGGGACCCATGAATCAACATGGAAGGCATGTGAAGTGTGATGAAACTCTCCCACTTTATCAACAAATGCTAGTCAAATTTCTATTACTGATACACTTCCATTTTAAAGTCAACACAAATTATCTAACTGTATTTAACAAAGGTTGAGTTTGGAATTTTGCCAATAAAAGACCAGTTGGGGTGAAGCTGTTTGCAGATCTTAGTTTCTCCTCCTGAACCAGCTATGCACTTAAACAGTAAGCTATTTAGTCCTATTTCTTGTACTTGTTCCACTCCCTCCCCAGTCCTGGACACAACTGCTGAAACACTTTACATGGGTATTCCAACCTCACTATACAAGTACATAAGTACATAAGATCTCTTCTTAATATATTTCCTATTGCTTTATTAATATTTAGGAAAAAGAACAAGGGTAAGGGGGGAAGAAAAACACAAGCAATGGATTGTTAATTGTACAGTCTGAACACCCAGACCTGCTGTAAGGTAAAGAACACAGTAAAACTAGTAGAAACATCTGTAAAGATAAGTTTAAAGTCCTAACACATAAACAGTACTCCCAGTTACAGCACTTTATGCTTAACAGAATCAGCATGAGAACCCTAAGGCTACAGTTAACAACCATGAACAACAGAATAGCCAACATGAGGACATGGTTTAGATGTATCCTGTGCACATGCTTTTTCAGATGTGGCTAACTTTTACTGAAGATAAATAGGAATACTAATGAAAATATTAGCCTGTGGCACCAGTTTGGCTATACATCATGCACAATGAGAAAGCACAACAAAATTAAGAACTTCTAAAAATACATTAGTATTAACAGCAATATTTAGCTTCTTGCTGTTTTGTCTTATGTTTTCAGTGAGGCCTAAGGAAGTCATCAGACTTATTTAATGATTTAAAACTTCTTTACTTGTGTAGAGCATTCCAGGAATTTCTAACAGGGTTAGTGCCAAGAGACTTGCATTTGGTCTGTCCTCTTTCCATGGCCATTTGGTCCCCTTAACCCCATCAGGCAGGGTGGAACACTGCCTAAGCTGATATATCCTCAGACCCTCTCTGGGCTTTGGAGTGAAAGTTATAATTTTTCACCCATACAGCAGTACTTATAAGCCCCAAGGAATGAACAGCTAGCACTTTTTAATCTAGTCTGTCCCCCTCTCTTTCTTTCTGGTCAAACCTTTAATAACCCAGAGGTGTGAAGAGATGAAAGCAATACAGCACAAGCCAACAACTCAAAATACAAAATAACTCTATTCCCCAATTGGTGACTTCTAAGATTCCTTGGTCAGTCCTCAAGGTTCTTGCAGAGACCAGGAGCCCTTACCTGATGGAATTCAACATCAGTAACTTAAAGTCATGCTCTACAGGTATGATGGAGAAATCAATCCAACTGAGATACAGAGTGATTAGATCAGCTATCACTACTCAGAAAAGAGATCTGTGGACAGTCCTGTAGAAGTGGCAGCTTGGTGATCGTCAGCAAAGAAAAAAAAAGAACCAAACAGGAGTAATCCTTCAAGAAGCAGAGAATGAAATATAAAACACCTTCATGTGTTTGTCACTCAAATCTTGTGACATCCAAGTTTTGCTTTGCTTTTTTAAACTGCTCAGTTCTGTTTCTAATCTGGAGAAAGCACTGGGGACAAGAAAATGCTAGAAGGGTGAGTATAGGTACAAAATGGAAGAAACTAGAGCTAAGATACTCCTTCAAACAGGGAAAAAAAGGCAATTTAGATGGGAATATAGTATCACAACACAGTCCTAGAGTTAAAACCTCTCCTCTCCTCCTTGAAAAAGAACACTTTTTCAAAGCACAGCTTAGAAGATCCTATTTAGATCCAGGTTGCCATTGGCAGATCATCACAGTCCCCAGTTAAAAGGTCATCTGAAGTTACACACAGTGGGAGGATAAAGAAAACCCAACAAAAAAAGCATAATTTCACCTCAGCCAGAGGACAGGATCACACCAGGCTGATTCAGTGTTTCTACCAGATGGTGTGTGCCAAAAGGCTCCCACAGAGCACTGGCTAGAACCTAAAGTTGCTCTAAAGATAAGATGCAATCTGAAAGTGGAGATAGTGCAAAGATGCCACCTGCTTCCCCTTGCAATGTAAGTCAGTCGCTGGATAGGAGCCAGTCCCAGGGCCATAGAGTGCTGCTGCTTGTTCACACATATGTGCATATAAGACTGAATGTGGTTTTTCCTAGTGCAGAATATTTATTCCAGAAAACATAGGGGGTGTTGGGTAATTTCCCACTCCCCCTTCTGTAGATGTAATGTAATCTGTAGAGAAGAAAGGTGAGAAGAGTCTATGCCATCTTAAAAATTCTCTTTAAATGAATTTAACTCTCTCCACTACCTTAAGCATCAGATTCAAGCCAAGATGAACATGTGTTATCATACTTTCAAAGCATTTCTCATAGAGACCAGGCTTACAAATACAGTCCAGAAGGAACATAATAAATATTTCCCTATAACATGGTCTGTCCCATTCTGGAATGTTTTCATACAAGTAATTTCAGGCAGAGAGCTCCTTCACTCTTTGAATTTTACAACCCAAAAATTTTGCCAGAAATTGTTCAACAATTTTCACCAAGTAGAAAACTTGGGCTCTCTATCCCACAAGCTCCTGACAAGGCAGCTCTGTTCTTCACATCTCTAATGCAATACCAAACCCTGCGCTTTTATCCAGCACTTTTATGTATGATTACCTTTGGGCAAGGTGAGCACAGCCTTTGTTAAGGCTTTTGTATCAGAGAAATTAGAGAACAAAGACAGTGTCCACTGTTGTAAGAGAAACACACATACCACCAGAACTAAACTGTTACTGAACTGAACACCCTCCTCTTCCACAGAGGAAAGAGGTGAGTGTGTAAGCATGGTAATTATTACCTGACAGATCTAGTTCACAGGAGAATCAGCTTTAAGGCTCAAAGAATTGCATCTTACTAGTATGAAGAAAATGCCTCAAATACTGGTACAAAATTTGCTAACTTATATACTGAGCAGTGGCTCAATAGGACAGCACCTAAAAGTCACTTGAAATCAGCACTCCACTGCTACAGTACTGGTCCTATGAACCAAACTTTAGCATAACTTTGGTACTTCCCTGAGTCATCCTGTACCATATACCTACATTTTCCATGTTTGACCTCCTCCAGGAAACAGCAGCTGCCCTGCCTTGCATGACAACAGACTATTGAGGTTTCTACACACTATTCTATTTAATAAATTGAAGTTGTGTTTTGGGGAACTAGAGGAGGGGCACCTGTAGGTGACAGGAACAATGTGTTGACTTGTACCCTTCTAGCTGGCAGTTTCCCAAGTTGCAGATCCCAGGAAGAAGCATTGAAGTGTCATATGCTTTTCCTTCTGCAGATTCCCACCCCATTAACGTGCTCTGCAAAGGCCTAGTGTTTGAACAGGAGGAAGCATCACCTCTTGAATCTTTACACCATTCACTTCTGCTCTGACAGTGCTTGCTTATAAACTATGGTGTGAAAATCAGAAGCATTCGCCTGCCTGCATTGTAGAGAGAAAATATTTAGCAGAGATATAGTATAAGCAAGTTATATCCAGCTATTAAATTGCAGAAAAATATTCTATTGTCACTTCCAGCTGAAACTATGAGAATTATTTTAGCAGTCTCAAAGCTACTTATTACAGTGGAAGATACAGAAAACAGGCATATTTGGAAAACAGCAAGGTCCAACAATACAAAAATACAAACTCATGACATGAAGGACAGCTGTGCAAAACAAAATCAGATATGCTTTCACTGGTCAAAGCACATACTGAAATGATAACTAGAAACCCAGAGCGATATTATTATGCTTTTGTTACATGACCTTGTCAGAACTTCACTTGGCTGCAGAGAGTCCTGTAGTTTTGTGCTTTCATTCCACCCACCCCTAGAGCCAAGTATCACTTAAATACATTTATTTTCCCAGCATGTCATTTAGGAAGTTGTAATTTTATTCAATACATGAAGTTGTTCATCTGTTCTCAAAAAAGAGCCTCTATCCAAACTTGTCCATTGTGCATCTAAACAGTAAGTAAAATCACTGCATTGAGAAAGCATTTCATTATCAACCATTCAGACCACATCTTTGTTGGAAAATTGTAATGAATAGCACATTTATACTACAGGCTTCCCTATGTTCTAAACTATGTTTTGACCACAATATCCACATTCAAAAACCTTCCTGTCCACTCTTGCAAATGCTACAATTGTTACAGCATGGGGGAAAATTCCTATTTTATTTTCAAGCAGAATTTCTAAACATTCACACTTGCAGTATAAGTCCTACTAAGATACTTGGAGACAGAACCATGAGAGCCTATACATTTGCTCTTATTGCATCCACATACCCCATGCTACTTTCTGTTTACCTGGTTAATAGTTATCTCCTTCCTTTGATGAAAACTGCTGTATTGTCTAAGTAAATCATTTCCCCCTCATGGTTCCAGTTGTCCAAGGAGTAATCTAGAACTGTATCTAAACTTATCATTCCCCTGTAGTCATTGTAGAAGTCCAGAGCAGTGCTTCAAGGGCACTAGAATAAAAACAGCTGAAAGATATTTGTAGAAGTAAGGGTTAATTATGACTATTAGAGCACAAAGGACACCTGCCAGATGCAGTCTGTAGCACTTCAAGGACCTCAAACTGTTCTCAGCATACCATACCTACCATTAGCATGTACCAAGTCCTGCTAAACAGGCTACCAAGAATGACTGCACCTAAGCAAACAGTATCATCTGCATGAGCCAGCAATGGGCCCTCACAGCAAAGAATGCTAATGGTATCTTAGGTTGCATTAGGCAAGTATTGCCTAAAGGTTGCCAGAGGCAAAAACTTCACCTTTGCTCAGCTCTGCAAAGAAGGCAGAGCCAGACTCTCTTCACTGTCTGCCCACTAACAGGACAAGACACACTGGGCACAAACTGAAGCATAAGAAGTTCCACCTGAACATCATTAAACACTTGCTCATTGTGTGGGTGACCAAGCACTAGCACACATTGCCCAGGGAGTCACTGTGGAGTCTGGACCCTTGGAGATATTCAAAAGCCATCTAAGACAGGGTCTTGGGGATTGGGCTCTAGGTGGTCATGCTTGAGCTGGGGAGGTGGGCCAGATGACCTCTAGAGATCCCTTCCACCCTCAACCATTCTGTGATTTCTAGATCATAAATTCATCAAGTTCAGTAATAGCAGTGTGATACAGCATCAGACCTCTTTTATCATCTCTTTCTCTGGCCTTACAAGTGTATGTGCTGCCAGTCTACAGTATAATTAAATCTTCTCCTGCTCCTGCTAACACCATATGGTCAGGCCACATCATGAGCCACTGCATGATAATGTAAGTTACTGGAAAGAATAAAGCAGAAGGTAATGTCCAAAGGTCAGCTTCTATTTGCTACCACCTGTCTTTCTCAGCAGGAGCTCATGGCCCTGCTTTTTCCCCAGTAAATATCCACAGAACAGTGAACAGCTTTCAGAGACTTCTAAATATTTTAATATTCACACATATATTGTGGCAAATAAATTGTGGGAACCAAAGTACCACAGGCTTAAGCAGGGTTTGGGCAGGCTGCTCTTTCAGAAACAAGCACCTAGTCACACTGAGCACATTCGAATCTAGTCACACTGAGCACATTCACAAGACATTAAAGATATATAAATAAAGCTATTGCTTCTCCAACTGTCCTACCAGCAGGTTAGGCCATGAAACTCCTGGGTTGACATCTCTCAGGTAACAGCAGCAAGTTCTGAACTTCCACAGGCTCCCTGACCCTTACCAGGAAAGGCCAATGTTATACACAGTTTCCATGTCTGGTGTGACAGCGTGGGTATGTGATCCCAACCACGTGTCACTGACCATATACCAGCTCCAAAAGCAACAATCTAAACTGCGACTTTTACAAAGCGCCTTCATTCTGCCAGGAATTAACTTCTCCCTCAAGACCTCCTGACATTTCCACAGATCAGAAACTGTTACTGAAATGCATTCAGGATGCAAACACAGAGAAGGGAGATGGCTGAAAGCAACACTGATGCAGCTGCAAGCAGGAACCGTTTGTCTCACACAGGATTCCTGCCTTGTTCCCAGCTGGAATTGACCCAAGCAAGAAGCAGGTACAGCTGAACTCATTTATGAGTCTCTAGGACCCCTCTCCGGAGTCATAGAATCATAGAACAGTTAGGGTTGGAAAGGACCTTAAGATCATCTAGTTCCAACCCCCCTGTCATAAGCAAGGACACCTCACACTAAACCATGTCACCCAAGGTGATGGGCAATGGAATCCTTTTACCAGCCTAGTACAGAAATCATGCATGGTGCTGCTAAGATCTTTAAGGAGCACAGAAAGAATCCAGACTCTAGTAATTGTAACTCTATTGCCATGGGTACATAGACATCAGTCATGTGGCTCTGTGCTTGGAGATTTGCAATAGCACTTTGAGTGATTCAACTTGCACACAGAGAGCCTGAACACTAGTGTAGATGCCTTAATCCACCACGCTGAAGTTTCCAGCTTCAAAGACAATAGTTTTCTGGTAGCTTTTTATCACATGCATATGTTTTTGCTTTCCTTGAGATTTTTTTTTAAGTTAATTTAGTGTATTTTTTGCTTAGGTGCCCAGGAAAAGGTTTTTAAATAAATCTGCTCCTTTAACAATTTGCTCAAGTGGATGCTATTGCAATGGACTATCTTTCTTTAGCCACAGTTGCCTCCCAATGGATTTCTTCTGTTTCTTACAGGGAATTTAACAGCAGACTCTCCAGCCCAACAGAACTGACAAACTACTTTAGTAAGGCTTCATGCTGGGGTGACTTCCGGAACCTCGTATTCTTCACAAACAGCATTTCTTTAAAAAAGGTGCAGAGTGTTTGTTTCCATATGCTCATGATTTCTCAATACTGCTGTTCTTACAAACTGGTAAATGAATGCCTCCAGCTAGAAGTAACATTTCTATCAATGTAACAGCCCAGCCCACAGGGATCTAATTTACTGAAACTGGTTAAGTGCTACACAAACATCATCTAGAGAGATTAATTGGCTGTTAAAGTTTGATTGCTTTGCAATCCCTTGGTGATGGTTGGAAAATGAAGAAGTGATCTTTTGTCATTACGTAAATACCTTAAGGTACAGAATATATGCAGGGCTTTGTTTACATTTTCTAAACACAGCAAGTCTTCAGTGGAAAGGAGAGCCATGACCCATTTATTTATACTGAAGCTTATTTAGTATATTCATTATGAATGACATTTTCCTGAAGTTTATTTAGAAGTGAAGTCTTCCCAGGCTGTAATTAATCCAAATTAAAACACATTTATGATGATCATTAAAGCAATTTGTTGCAGACAAGTTTCCATTTGATCATTTCCCGAAGTTTGTATTACTATATTCTGAATCTTCCATTTCCTAAGTGCAATTTTTCATTTCTCCTAAAAAGTACCACAAGCCAGATACCCACGTCCTGCAATTTTTCTACCTGGAGGTTCCTTCAAGTTATGTGGGAATTCGGTATCATTCTTCTATGACTTAGTTTTCTTCATTTCTGGTTTATGAAAGCCTTCATTAGTCAAGTTTTATAACCCTAGTTTTCCAGGGGGAAGAAATGTACAGAATAGCTCAAAGTTGTGTTCACTGACCATGCTACAAGACAATGTGAGAAACAAGAACCTGAGACACTAGCCAGATGAGCTGTCAGTGTGATTATTTCATATGTTTTCAGCAAATAAAAATAGCTGATTTATACAGCGCAGTCCCACAGATATAAGACACTACTTTTCCCTGACAAACTGTCATCCTTTTTTCACAAGCTACCTCATTGAAAAGACTATCTACAATGCCCACTGACATCTTCAGGCATGCCCACAGGGGTAGACACTCCTCATTATTGTTAGTAGCAATACTGAGGATGATTCAATAAGGATCAGAAGTATGTAGGCAATGAAGTAAGAACAAGCGCTATTAAGATCAGAATGGAATTACTGAAATTACTATTAGCAATGTGAATCAAGCAAAGAAATAAGTTGTCTTTCTGATTCTGTGGAATTTGAATCCCACATAGAATGGAAAAGCCTTTTCATTCTTAGGCTCAGAAAAATCTGATCAGTAATCAGCAATATGAAACCCTTAACATACAACATTAAATTTCTCTTCCACTCACATGTGAATAAATATCCACAGTTCAGCATCTGGGTTGCACTCAAAGCAATGAAAAATTAAGAACCGTACCACAGATTTCATATAAAACCGTTCTAAAATAGACTTCCTAAGGCAGGGCACAAAGAATTTAAACAATTTGCAGATAGTGATACATTTGTAATCTGGACATATGAATAAAAAAACCTGACCCCACAAACAGTTGGCTGTATGGTGAGTGTGCCAGCCCATTTACTGAGGAATTTGCACAGTTCTGAAAGAAGGAAACAGCAATAAACTATTTCCTCTGATTGAGGAGTAGGGCAGGGGTGGGTGTCAGTCTGTAGTGAAGGCCCCAGCTGGTACAGGAAAATAGGTAATGGCCTTGCAGGGAAAGGAATGGAAAAAACATGATTCTATACATTAGCGGAAGCTCCAAAGTTACCAGTGCAAAACAAAGTGCTAAGATACCATGGTGATGAGTATGTTATAAAAACAAAGAGTGTCAGCTTATACTGTAAAAGCTTCTAACAGAACTGCATAAAATGGGCATAGACATAGTTTGCTCAAAAAAAAAAAGTTCACCAGCACAACCTCNAGTATGTTATAAAAACAAAGAGTGTCAGCTTATACTGTAAAAGCTTCTAACAGAACTGCATAAAATGGGCATAGACATAGTTTGCTCAAAAAAAAAAAAGTTCACCAGCACAACCTCAGGAAAGCTTCAGAACCTGGTGCAATAACATACACATACCTTTCCACCACTACCCCCACCACCATTGTGTGATGCCTGGGGAGCCATGCACCTACCCAGGAGCTCTTAGTGTAAGAGATGCCATTTGCATCCAAAAAGCACTGTATTTGCTAAGTGAGATGCTGGAGTAAAGATTTGCAGGTGAAGAGGAAATACATCATTTGGGCTTGTTAATTATCATCTACCAAGCAGGTCTTCTGCAACACCAGCTGGGCAACTGTATTGGAAGCTTGAATTTGCACACTGCATTATGGTTGAACACACCAAATCTTAATTTTGAATTATTCAAAACTAAAACACGTCTTGCTTAGATCATGTTTGTGTAAAATAGCCTACTCCAAACCTCAGATTGCTTGTCCTGGCAAGATTATGTTCCCTAGCTCATTGTTGTATTTAAATGAAACACTTTCAAAATAAGCACCTATATCACTTAAGAAATACACTTTAAAAGAAGTAATAAAACTGTCTCCTTTCTGCAGTGAAAGGGATCTTAATTGCCTTACGTTTACCAACACCTCTAAGATTTATGGTGCTGGTTGGATTCATCTTCCTAAAATCCCATTAAGAGTGGCTATTTCCTGTCAAAGATACACTGAGCAGACCATGTGCTCATGCTCTAACCAGCAGATAACGAGAATGGCAGCTCCCTTATTTACACTGCAGTCCTCTGGCACTAACACTGTTTGCTTTCTTTACTGCAGCTGTGCATGTTGGGATCAGCACTTCAAGGATTTTTATGTTCACTTGAAAGTGTCTTTCCTAAGCAGCATGCTCTGAAATCTACCAGTTATATACGATGGTTTAAACTGCCTGTTAGGCTTCCCCCACCATTTATAACTTCCTCACTGACTGTGTTTTGCAATTTATGAGCAGAAACTTAAGTGATCTGAATCTCCTGTATCTAATTGGAGTGAGGGAGGCCTCATTATTTGTTGTGCCTTTTTATTGATTTTAGCCTTAAAATCCTTGCTTTGTCTTGCATTGTCAGAGGCAATTACGGTACACACGTAAAGCCTGGATTCCACCACAGATCCTAAGATCACACACTACAGTCCCTTCACAACCTCTAAGGCTTATTGATGGTTCCCATTTGCTTCCTGATTTTGTCCCCCTGAGCCATTTTTCCCCAAGGTATACTGGTTTGTTTAAATGAAACAAATACCCTATTTCCTCAACAACTTTAAACTTTTTAAGCATATTCAAGACAAATTTTGTGTTGTTTGCCCTCTGTTGAGAACAGAAAGACACTGATGGCAAAAGAAGCTCCCAGCACTTTGTAATACACAGCAACTTTCCTCAGAGCTTTCATGGTTGTGGAAGGATCTCTTTGGCTTTCAATACTCCTTTGCAGCCTGCCAGTGGAACTGATTTATGCTTCAGCAGGTAAACAGTTAATTGCATGGCACTTTTTCCAAGTGTTTTCTCATTTGGGCCATCAAAATTCACTTAAACTTTAAAGCAGCTTCTCAGACTTTCCATACGAATGACGTCAAACGGTACAGTCTAAAGTTTTCCAGTATGTTACTTGACCCTCTCAGATGAAGGCATCATATGTTAGTCACATTCTAGACCACAGGAATCTCTTAAACCGAGCATTTTTTTTTATTTTTATTTTTTTGGTTTAAAATCTGCTAAAAGCTTTTAATCTCTATTCCCCCTTGCAATGCTGGTACATACCAGTTACTTACCACATATTCTTGCTATTTCTATTACCTTTAAACAATTCCTGTGTTTTCCTCTGGCAGATATACATCTGATTATTAAAAAGACATCTTTGCATCTCTAGTATTAGTTACTGCACCTGCAAATCTGTCATCATAAGTCTAAATCATTCTCATATTTTTTAATCATTGCTTCTCACTGAAAGAGTTACTCAACTGCCTTGAACTACATTTTGGGCTTCTAAATCTAAAGTAATGACAGAGGGAATTATTCTACTTCCACAACTAGCCCACTGAAGGACTCCTTCAATCCCTCAATCTAATAACATCCACTGTTAATAATTTCCACCATAATAGCAGGTGCTTTTCCTGGTTATTCTATAGAAGAATTTGTCCTTCAGTCAAATATTTTATTTTTCAGCCCTATAAAGTCAGACACTGCAAGAGCTTTTGAATATATACATTTAAAGACCCTAACATGGCATGCTACTCTTCTCCTACAATTTTTAACCTAATGCCTGCATCAACCTGTGCTCTCCCCAACTACTAAATGCCCAATGGCATTTAACACAAACTATGTAATACTTAGATGTCAAAGAGCTTAATAGCCTTCCAGCCTTTTCAAAAAAAAAAAAAAAAAAAAAAAAAAAAAAAAGGGGGGGGGGAGGTGAAAGAATCAAACCACCACACTCTGCAACCCAAACCTGGGGTAAAAGGGTTTTTAGGTTTATCCTTTGCAAAGCCAGTTTTCAAGATATCAGACACTTCTAACTTCACTAAGTTTTAACATTCCTATAAACACTTCAAAACAAGCTTTCTAAACATAGCCCTGACAGCAGTGCTGGATTATAATTCTAACAGTATCCAGGGATTTTGATCAACTCCTACAACAAACAGCCCTAGGACCACCTTTAGAATAGCCATCCCTGCAAGTACTACATATTCATCTCTTGGCACAGCCTTGGTATTATAGAATTTGTCATTCCTGAAGGAATTGCACTAATATACTTGACACTGTATTTGTACAGCAAGTACAGAGCACTAATGCAGACTTTCAGGTAATTTGATCTATGCCTTTGTCCTGTTTTCACTAGACAGTTGCAAATGTCCGACTTTAGTATTGTAATGCCTAATCTGTTCATATCAACTTTACTGAATACCACAACTGTACTGATAAGTAAACTCTGGAGAATCCAGGGTTCCATTAGCCCAAGGTACTTTTCAATTGTCTATTTAGTGAGCCAATGTTTAAAACACAAAAAAAAATAACGAGAAGGGGAAAAAAAAATAATAAAAAAATCCAAAACTCTCAGGAAACTGGTTAATGAGGATGAATTTAATAGTATTTTAGATCATACAGTAAAGGGCCCCCCTCAAGTGACTGCTGCAATTTCTTCAAGGAGAGCACAAATAGCATTTATATCTATTTTAAATAAGGTTAAATTTAACCAGAATGGTTTACTGCAACTTCTTTCCTTAGCAATTTAAAAACAACAACAACCAAAAAAAAACCCCACTAAAAAAACCCACACCCAAAACCAAAAAACAACCAAAAAAATCTACAACTCAAACTCTGAAATGCATCAAAAGTGTTGAAGATCATTTGGTTCAAAGCATTTGAACATGCTTTGGTTTACAAGGAAACCTTTGCATTATTTGCACTAGTATGGTGACATTATACTAGCCTATTAATATTCTCTTTAAAATTTTCAATATTTAAGGTTGACTATCACAGCTCTTTCAAAATACCTAAAGAACAACTTGGCATGAAAATGATGGGGGGGTTGGGGTGGGGTGTGTTCGTTATTTAACAAGTATTTCAAGCACTTTTTCTTTCTGCTTGCCACGCAGGAAGAACTAACATTTCAGTCTAAGTTTAAAAAAGACATTTGACTGAAAATTGGAAGTGGTTAACATTCTGATGCAATTGTAACAACCACGTGAATATCTAATTGGGCAATCTCTTGCCTTAATGGACTGTTTCAGAGTTCTCTGTCCTCAGAGATAGTAACTGATTCAGCACCGTATCAGCCCACTTTTACAGTAGAACTTGGATTAAAGTTATTAGCATTTTTAATTCTTACAATCTCATAATGAGTTCCTTTAGAAAGCTTAACCATTCACCACTTTCCTATAAGCAGATGTTCTCACCCATGACCTGCTGGGCAGAGAGAGCAAGCTAAGATCTCCTTAAAGCATTAGGTACTGTGAAAGCTAAATAACATTTAGGTAAAAAAATTTCTCTCCACCATTTTATACTTAAAAAAACCCAAAAATCAAAAAAAAAAAAAAA
>NDXB01020246.1:30986-45570 GCA_002631895.1 Agapornis roseicollis | reverse complement strand
AAAAACCAAAAAAAAAAAAAAAAAAAAAAACCCAACAAAAAACTAAAAACATCCAGGTGAGAGACTGCAAGATAAATACCACAAAATTTCTGTCACAAGACTACACAAACCATAGCACACCCCTAAATTTCACTGCATTGTAATACGCAAAAGTGATGGGTGCATTTTAAATTTCACATAATCTCATTATCTAGCAACAGAACACAGACAACTGTATCATTTCCAAAGATAAGCTCTTTGCATATAAGTTATCTCCTGATTAGTAAAATTAAACAAGTCTCATTGTAAAACACACACACACACACAAAATACAGCTCTCTGCCAAGATCAGGCCTAAATTTATGGGCTTAGAGTAACATAGAAAATGTCTGTTCAGAAGAAAACCTTTGCACATTCATTTTCATGATCAGCCTTCTGTTTTGGACTCATCATGAAGATCTGCAGTTTCTTGCCATCTTTGGTTGCAATATGGCAACCAAATGCACCTTGATTTTGTAAATAAGGAATACTCAGGGACCCAGCTGATAGCGGAGGGAGTCCATCACTTAGCTACCTGACCCAGTGATATTTTTGAATAGCAAGCACAGCAGACAAATCCAGCAGTCCTTCACATCTGAAGTAACAGCAGTGGAGGGAAGCCAGTCAGTAGGTCAGTAATGACCTTTAAATGAGGACTGCAGTGAAGAGATATGCAGTATCAGGATTTGGACTGGCTAGAGGAACACAAGAACCTAAACAACTGCTCAGGAATCATACCTAGTCACTCAGCACAAGATCATTCTGTTCACTGTTTGCTGAACCAGACCTACAACCTGCCTGTCACATAAAAACATGTGAAAAGGCCTGTGAATGTACATAGGTTAAGACTGAACTGTGTTTCTGCTACAGATTTAAACTTAATTATGTTCTATACAAGTGTTGTGGCACAAAATGAAAGTTACTTTTTAATGGTTTTGTCATTTCTCTAGAAAAAACTCTTTGTCTCATGAAGAGATTTCATATTCCATCAAGAGACCCAGCCTATTCATGACACAGATTTAAAAATTCATTAAATGCTGCCAACAATAGTGCAATAGAAAGGAAAAGAAGAGAGACTGACAGTTAGCTGAAGTCTAACCAAATTGAAAACACTAAGATTTCTCTTGTGCTGAAGTTCAAGAGGGAATACAAAGCTCTGTTTTCTTAAGGGGGATTTTAACTGTCTCTTGTTTTTTGGCTTTAGGAATTGGGGTCAAAAGTGGAATTATCTGATTTTTTTTCTGAGCCATTCTTAAACTCTTCTTAGGGAATACGGAATAAAGTCCACTTGAAAAGAGTCTTTGTTTATTATGTTCACTCAGATACTCATACTTGCACTACACCAAATACTGCACTTTTTATGTTTCTGCTAACTTCATCCGAACTCATGTTACTGCTGCTGGTTCCAGCAGCAGAAACCCAGAGCAACAGCAGCAGAGCCCATGAGAAGAGATGCAGTCACGAACAAGTTAATAGACACAGCTAAAGCATCTGCAACCAACATTATACTTCAAGCTTCAGTGGTTTGCTTTTTATTTGCACTAGTACTTGTATTTTTACAACGTGGCAAAAATATCTAGAGGCATTGGTTGGAGGGGTTTTAATCTATGATTTGTTTAACTTCAAAACAATAAATAAAAAAATAAAAATTAATTAGAACAGCCAGGAAGAGAGAGCTGCTTTTGTTGGCTGCAAATAAAGGACTCCAATATATCTTTTCATAAACAAGCCTCCTCTGTACTAAGGTTTCTTGTAAGAACAGGCAAGCTTCAAAAGAGGTTCATTGGCTTGGTTTAGGATAGGAACCCAAAAGTTGACAAAATTCAGTTGTCTCTAAAGCAAAGCTGGAAGTCTCCTGAGAACAGCTTGAGTGAGACTTTCTGGTACTTACCATGTCTGTTCAAGCATGAGTGGTACTATAAAAACAACCTCTCATGGTGCTTTTCAGGAAATAAGACATTTTCTGCTGAACCAGCCAAAACCCATTAATTTGAATACATAAAATGATGAAAAGAGAAGTTGGCTGCCCTCAAAGGTAAACAGAGGTCAAGGTGGAGCATGGCAAGCAGTTATATTTTCATTAAAGAAGTGCCCTAAAGTTATTTCATGCAACACTGCTCAAATTAAAAGAAATAACTTACATAAAGAGTTTATAAACTATTCTGTTCATCTTCCAGTAATAATCTAGTAGAGGAGTTTATTGGCAGGAACATCAGCAGATCAGAACACTTTTAGGGAAAAACAAAAGTTACCTGCAGTCAGCAATGAGAAGATGAGGTTTAAATTCAAATAACTTCGTGCAGATTCTTCTCTGGATGTCAGTAATCTCATCCAAATTGGTTTGCTATTCCTTGATCCACAGTGCATCTTTTGCAGTTTTAACAGCCTGCATGTTTAAACACTCAGGAAAGGGGCAGGATATATATATATTGCTGTGGAAAAAATGACAAAAAGCATGTTCTTTCAGACATACATTTATGATGTTACAAGTAAACAAACTTTTCTGACAAACCTCCTTCACAGGCCTTAATTAATAATCCACTGAATCAGTTCAGGTGCTCAAAATTAGTACTTACAAGCTTCCTGCTCTTGAGTGTAAATAAACTGTTAACAAAAATACCAGGACTGGGGCAATAAGAACAAGTTTCCTTCTTTCCTTCCTTCCTTCCCACCCTCCAGACAATCCCATTTTAATTGCTGCATAACCCTACATACATCTTTGCTCCTCTCTGTGCTCTTAGCTTTGTCTTTTCCAGACCCTTTTTAACCGCAAGGCAAGAGAGAGGATGACAGAAAGGGAAGGAAGAGTGGGAGGGAATGCCCTTCCCCTGCAGCCTGGGACTGAGCAGAACAGGTTTTCCAAAAATTCCCTGCTTTCTCATCTCAGGCAGTGCCAGAGCAAATAGCCAGGGAATGCAGTCATCTGAACCGATGGTCAGACCCTACCCCTCAGTTACACACCCTGCCAGCCTCTGCTTCCCAGCAGATGTGATCAAACACATTCCTAGCTCCAAGGGATCCCCAATCCACGAATTCTACACATCAGCCTTCTATAAATACAGAAGATAACCAGAGTGTTACTCATTATACAGTCTTAAAAATCAGCTGCTCTTGATGCCACTGGCTTGCTGGTGGACATAGCAAGGGGGCTGGAAGTCAATTTTAGTTGCATCACTCAAAATATAAATGTTTACTATCCTTATGGAGCACAGGCTGATCACAGCAATCTAGATATGCCTATAGCCCACAGAAGCTTTCAAATGATGCAACCAAAAATGTTCCTGCCTTAGAAAAACATTATAGATAGATATTTGGTTTGCACTCAGAAGTAAGAGGCATTTTTTTGACCCAGACAAGTCCAGGCTAGATTGTCCCTGACCTTGACTATTCTTTTTTTTTTTGGCATACTTTTTGTGTGCATCATCTCACTAGAGCACAGCACACAGAGAACTTCCAGTTGTTAATGCAGCGCTTCTTTCCCAAACATGCCCAAATGAAGAGTTGTAGTCCAGATTTTCCATTAAATTTATTGTCATAAGGTCTTTAAGTGCAAGGACTAAAGCCAAGATATTTAGAGGAAAAGACAAGGGCAGCAAGGAGGATAGTAATACTGAAAGATCTGGATTCTAAAAGGAGAATGGATAAGTTCCCAGAGTGTGGGTTAGAAGAAGGAAAAGAGTGGTAGTGCTAGAAAGGAAAGACAACAGAAAAGCACAAGTATATAAATTACATCCCAGGAGAAGCCCTGCATCCTAGGAATAAGTGAATGAGAGTTTCTCCTGGAAAGTAGAGCGCTGCAATCCCACTGTGCAGCGATATTTACTTCTGGCTCTGCACCTTCCTGACTTGTCCTACAAGAGCACTTGGAATCACTGGTTAGAAGGATAGTAAGTATTTCAGTCACTGGTATTTAATTTTTCTTAATCAAGATTGCAATATTTTTTGCAAAATCAGATCTATTGTGACTGCATGTATATCCCTTTAGCTGCCATAGTGACATATGCCCAAAGAAATGCCTCTCCTACACAACAGAAGGCAGCAGCATTTAGATCATCCAGGTCAGTTAACCACAAAGAACTGGATGCGCAGTGCTCTAATGCATTCAGAAGGGGTGTGATAAGCTGCCTTAGCCAAAACCCATCATCCCTACCCTAAAGCTATAGTTCAACAGATAACTTCATTCACATTCATACTGCAGCTTTTATCTTATGATACCCAAACCCTTTTTTAGACCATACATCCAGCATAATTCACATATTCATACATGCTCTCCAGCAGATGCAACGACACCAAAGTCAAAAGTAATATTGTATTTTCACCAAGAGGTGAAGATGCGAGGCTTTTTCTTGAGTCAGATTCTTTCTGCTGAACAGAGAAATATCACATGCTGAACAACAGAAAATCTCTTATCCTGGAATAGGATCCTAATTATTGCTTCATTTTGCCAGTTCCTATGAATCACCAGGGAAAGTTTAAAGCAAAGTAAATATTGGTTCCTTGTCCTATTTACAGTAATCAAACAATGAAGTAACTTGAGTTACGTTACTAAAAGGTGCATATGGTTATATTTCTCTCATTCAGTTTGCAAGCAGAAACCGTTAGTCTGAAGGAGTGTCAAAGTCTAAGAAGCAGCTGCACCCATCCTACCAAAGCAAATTTTCCTGAAAATTCATATGCAAGCTGTTCCCAATGATAAGCATGAGTAGGGTGGCAGTGGAGAGCTAAGAGTGCTGCAAAAAGACCAGCAGACTAAGCCTTACATGCATCAACAGCCTTACATTTATCAGCAGCTAAAGATTTTCAGTGTGGCAAATAAATGAAAGATGCTGCCACCCCTCAACTCCTCCAATACACACTTCTCCTGAAAACTGGCTACTAAATTTTCCAGGAGAGTCTAAGTATCTAGACCAAACAGTACTCCACTACATCCTTCTGGCATTTCTTTCATCCAGGAGGATAACTCACACATAACTTAAATCAAATACTTATGTGTTTTCTCTTTTTAATGTCCAGATGTTTGAGTGCTACTATCAGTAGTTAGAAGAAAACAGAGCTAGAGAAGCAGGATGAATAGCATGAGGATGAGTGGGCACCATTTCAAAAAACTCTGTGCTTTAAATCTATTAGTATTCAAATGGTTGAAGTGCCATGACGCTCAATTCATTCTATCACAATGACTTAAATAGCCTGTTCTGCCACTGTAAGTCAGATAATCAAGGGCACAAGCATTTTAGTTATAAAAGCTTGCACAGCTGCACCACCAGTTGCTAATTATAGGTGTGTAATTTTATGGAAATAAAGATTTTTTTAAACAAAATCCCTGGGTTTTTTTCACTTTAGCCTGGCTACGTTATTTACCAAAAATGAAATATATACTATTCCCTAAAAGAATTTATTTACAATAATAATATCTCAGAAAGATACCCAAATCATACATATACTAGTCTTTGAAACAGTAAAAAGCTCTATTCAGGTGAAAGACCACTTCACACACACATACACTTGATAGCAAGAGTCTTTCAATAAAGACTGCAATTACAAAGCACAAAATGGCATCTTGTGTCATCTCACCATCCACCTGATTTGTTTGTCACAAAGAGAAAGCAGCAATGTAAAGTTGAAATCTGGTTTACTTAAAGCCTAAGTAATAACCTATCTTTGACATCCTTCATTATAAAAGGACCTCAATGCTCTTTGCTGTTTTTCTGTATAAATTCCATTTCACCCTCTTCCCAGAAGAACCAACTCACCTCACTGGAACACAGTAGCTTGTTAATAGCAAATAACAATATTAGGACAAAAAAAAATGAATGTCATGTTCAGCCACATCTACAAAGGAAAAATGTTGCCATATTGGTAAGATGAGGGCTAGCCCAACACTCTTCCTAAAGCAAGAAAATAAATGTCTCAAGTTCAGAACGAATGACAGATATTTTTTGATCTGTGAAATACCAGCAAGACACAGCCCTGCCATAAGCTCAATACATGGACACTGGCTTGCTCCCAAGCTTGGGAAAAACATCACAGGCTGAAGACAGACATAGAAGAGCACTTGTATTTCTGTGGCAATCTGTTTTGCACCCAGGGGTTTCTTATGCAAAAAAAAAAAATGTAATAAATAAGTCAAAGCACACAAATAATTGTGGACTGAGCAGGAAAATGGAGAGGGACACATTTCAGATCTGTCAGATCTGATCCCAAAGTTATTACGCTTAGACATATTACAGATAAGACCCATTGGCCAGTTTATAATTCCCTGACAATATGAGAAGCTGATTTGATTACAGGGCCTGGAGAAAATGACACCTTCTATATAAAACATATGCACAAGCTTTCACATACATGTTTCCACAAAGTGTGACACAAAGAATGAATGAGTATGGCATCAGCACACTCCACCATGACTCAAGACCATGAACATTTTCATAACAAGATGTCCAGTTGCCTAGTTTCATCATGTTAAAATGATTAAAAGGAAAGTTCTTCTGAACCATATTCATGGATACGTTGCATTCTTCTTTTGTTGAATCCCTGTACAATGTTTTTTAAATGGCTGCCAAATTAAAGTGCAAATGTTCCTCCAGGTATAACTGGGAGGGTTATCAGTAATTCCTTTCCAATTTTTAAAAAGTAAATTATAATGCTACTAAAAAGACTTGCTGACAGAAAAACCACACAGTCACCAAAGACCTTTGATCTTGGGCAGTAATTGCCACAACAAGTTTAGCAACGTGATTTATGATCAGATAATATTCACAACTGTACATATTCCAGACTCAGGCACTCTTTAAGGCAACTGGCATGGCCACAAGTGTCATGTCACAGAAAATATTCTCTAAAACAACTTGAAAAACAGGACTCCACCACTCAGGGACAGCAGGAAATGGTCCTCAGGTGTCTCAACTTCCTAGACAGTATTTTCAAACACACCTCTCAGCATCAGCACCTTCCACATTCTGACACCCTGAAAGATTGTTGAATTACATTAGCTTCCTGCTCTTTGCCCACATCTAAACCCTTTGACCCATCTTTTCTTCTAATGAATTTTTTAGGAAAAAGTGGTTTCTGCTCTCAAAAATCACCTCTTTCAAACATTCATGATGAGACTTCAAATGCTTCAGCAGAGAACATCTTCAGTTAGCTTACAGCCACTTTAACTGTTTGGGTTTTAATAAACAACACTACCTTCAACCAATCTACCAAAACTTTTGTTTGATAACATTGATCAAATTTTAAAATCAATTGTTAGCAAATGTCTTCAATGATACAAGCATTGGCTCTGCTGGTCTTTGTTGCTCATGGGTAATGTGGTGACAGGATACTTAAAGTATTTCCAAACAACCTCTACAAGTATCAGTATCCCATAAGACACATAGTCCATTTCAAGTTATCTTGAAATGCTTTGCATGATCTATTTGTAACTGGTCATTTAGAGAAATAATCAAGTCATAGAAAGAACAAAAACCTTTGCCATCCATCGAGAAAGAACTCATATGTTGCGTGAACCAAGTGACAAAGCCTCTACCACAAAGAGCAGATAGTGGAACAGAAGAGCTAACAAGCAGCTCATGTTGAAAATCAGTGACGCTTGCTGGTGACTAAAGCAGTGAACAGCAGTAATGATAGTAGCAGTTAAGTTTCATTTGCAATTGGAATAAAGGGACAGTATTTGCCAGCTCTGGCCCTGAGCAGTATCACCGCTGACTGAAATTTAATCAAAAGGTCACCTAAGTTTCTCTGAATTCAAGTATGCTACTACATCTCTAATGAAACATCTAAGTAGTATCAGTGCTTCATTCACAGCTCTTCACAGACAACTGCTATAATTTAAGAATATTAAGTAATATTTTCTTTCCAAGCATGATGTTTTACAGGAAAAGCTTGAACATTCCCTTAGCCTGTATATTCTTAAGTCCAGTGCTGCTCCCAATTAGGTCAATTAGGTCAGAACAGAAGCTTGTAATAACTCAGTCCTTAATTAAATTTAGGCTATTTCCTGCTTTTCCAACCAAGGCTGGGCAGGCCTGTGTTTTAATGTAGCAGCAGCCCTACTGGCAAGATCCACTAATGAATCAGCAGAGAAGCCCATCAATCCAAGTAAAACTTAGAACCGTTTGACACCAATTTAAACTTCTTTGTCCAGCCCTCAAGCCCCATTTTCTCCAAGACGTTGTCTGAACACTTCTTTCCAGAATCACTTCATTGGATCCAGACATTGCATTGTGTTTCAAAACAAGATGTTGATTGTCTGCCCACAGCAGACAGGGTGCTGATCATAGGCATAAACATTTGGAAATAAAATACCCAACGACACCTCCTAAGCAGATCAACTCTCAGATGTGCTCAGCAAAGAACTGAAAAGAACAAGGCAGTTCTTCAGAAGGCAAGTGCTGAGCACAGGAATTTGGCATTGGACAAAGCAGAATCAGACAATTAAAAACGCTTCCAAATACTTCTGTTTCTTTACCAATAAATATTGGGGAAGAGCAGGGGAACAAACAAAGAAAAAACCCAAACACGCTTTCCCTTTTCCTATAGACCAGCACCAATCTACAGGCTTTCTTCTGTTAAAACTCTTACCAAACAGCTGATTGCAGTGAGACAAAAAAGGAGAAATGCAAGAGTAAGCAACAACTCTCTTCTATTAGGAATATTACTCAATAATATATGCACTGAGGCAAGACCCGATAACAGTACGACAAATACTAGCCAGTGAAATTGTAAAGACATGGAAAACTACATCTTGAATTCATCAGTCTGCTATTACATCAGCCTTTGGCCACTAATAGGCAACAACTTTCTCTGGAAATGGCAAATTTGCACTTTTGGTGTACACATGACTGGGCAGAGAGGCAGAATGTGATACTGTTATATTTTAGGGAGTGTTCTGTTGGGTTTTTTAAGCACAAGCACTCTTTACTGTAATCCTAACTAAGGAATTAAATTTGCAGTGAATAAACTGCTCTGCACTTCTTAAAATACAACCCACAGTTATCCTAAAAAGTTTTGCCAAAATAAAGGTGAAAAGATTTATAAACACTTCATCTTGTCCTGAGCTTAAATCAATACTGTTATATTTCAAGCTGTAAATTATGGCAGCTATAGTACCTGCTCCAGTCTGTTCCTATAATAGATCATTATTAATGGTCATCACCATTCTTCTCTTCCTTTTACAGCTCCTGTTTGGAAATATCACTCTTTAAAAATAAATAAGTAAATAAGCCATTCCTCAGCTATCCTTCTCAATTGCAGTAACTTATTATCTGCTTCACAACATGGCTGAAGTGGCCCTACCAGGAACAGAGACCACATTGTCCCAAGCACTGCACAAACAAACCAGAAGAGACAATCCCTGCCCCAGAGCATCTTAGCGTAAGCAAAAAAGAATCTGAATGACCAGGTCAAGTTGAAACAGACCCCTGCCTAGAGGCCAAATAAAATGACAACTCTACTGGGTCAAAGGCCTTCAGCACTACCCTAGGATGAAGTTTTCTGTATTAGCATAGCTAACTTTTTAAATAAATATTGAATATTTGATGCTGTTATGGATAAAATACACCCTCATATAGAGTCAGATAAAGTAGCCTCTTATTTCACATAATAAAACCTGTATTCACATGCACTAGGAGCACTCCATGATGCAGACTAATGCATAGTAAACTGCTAAGTTCCCATATATATTTTAGCTTTGAACTAGACACTTATGCAGATTATACATCAGAAACTATTATCTAATCCTGCAGTGAGCTAAATCTGCTTTACACTCCCCCTGAGGTCACTAAGCCTTGGTGAAAGATGACTAGCCAGTGTCAGTACCAGCAAAGACTACTAATGGGGAAGTGATTCCTCTTTCCACATCTCACATCTTCAGCCCATGAGTCATTTCTTCATTTGTTTTCTATTTAAACTTAAAATAAACTCCATCTTGAGACACAGATTAAACTTTAGTATCTCCAGTGCAACAAGAATCCCAGTTGGTGGCACAGAGCCATCTATAACTACTCACACAATTTCAGTGCAATTCCCTCAAAATAAAAATATTAAAAATATGAGGTTTTCTAAAAGAAAACAACATAGCCCACATCTCCAGTTTGAATGTTTATTTTGATCTTTTATTAAAAGACTCATTTTGCTACAACTACAGAGGCACAATGTTCAAATCGCAGATTTGACTGCAGAGGTAAGCAGGAAAACAGGTTTCTCTCTCTTGCGAAGTGCCAAAATCCTGATAGAAAGATGGAAAACTCAGAATGAAACATGAGGTCAAGTATTTAGAATGTAAATAATCCACCCAGATCTAGGAGTTTATATCCACAGTAACAACATTGAGCTATCTGCCAAAGTTCAGTTGAAGCTCAAGTTTCAGGAGGGGGGAATAAAGACAGCAGAAGACATCCATTTAGACTTGAAGAAAACAGCTCTAAAAGAATCAAGAAGAACAGTATTTTAGTACTAGAAACTGAGTTTTCTTTAGAAACACACAGCTTCCCATGAATAATAAAACAGTACTCTCAATGTTTTATGAACTACAGCTTAGCCGTGAAGACTATCTGCAGGACTTACTTAGAACATACTGATGATTTTGCATGCAAAAAGATCACAGTAATATTGAACTAATCTAAGGCAACCACATCCTACAATGACAACTACAGGAAGCAAAATCAAAGAGGATATCCTAAGAAATTGATGGGGAGCTAAAAAGTAATTTATTATTTCTTTACATTACTGTAGTATCCAGGAGTCCTAATAAGCCAAAACCCCACTGTGCTCGACGCTACTGTACAACTGATTTACGAACTAGACACGCTTTTCAATGAACAAAAGAAAGTACATGCTAATAATGTTATTACAGCATCAGGGTGGCATTATCCTAGACAATGAGAAATGTGGAAATTTTATATGCTTTATTATTATCAAAAGTAGCACTGTTACCTTGGCAACTGCTGAATCACTTGTGAGTTTGGTAAAGAAATCCAAATGTTACTTATATTTGCACATTTGCAATCAATTTAGGCAAAACAACTGGGGGGTTGGTGGTGGTGCTTTTTTATAGGAAAAAAAAAAAAAATCACACATTTTTTCCTTATGACTNTCACTTGTGAGTTTGGTAAAGAAATCCAAATGTTACTTATATTTGCACATTTGCAATCAATTTAGGCAAAACAACTGGGGGGTTGGTGGTGGTGCTTTTTTATAGGAAAAAAAAAAAAAAATCACACATTTTTTCCTTATGACTGTGATCCTGAAAACTTCAACCTTGGGTTTGTTTGGTGGTTTGGTTTTTTTTTTAATAAATCAGTTTTTGGGATTGAATTAAGGCAGATCATGTCTCATATGCACCCAAAGTAATCTGGACTTTCACATACAATACAAATCGAGTAACCTATCTAGGATCTTGATCAGAAATAGAGAAGCACAGGCACTGTGCAGTGCACACAAAAATCAAGTTGGATAGCTCCACAACTCCTAGGCAGTTAATGGGCAGAGGGACAGGCACCTCACCTTGGGGAGGGAGAAAAAAGGAATCCCATCAACCATTTCCGTTTTGTAAGGGCCCAGCCTACACTCCCAGACACAAGAACATGGAACTGTGCAAAGGTAAGCGCACAGCATCCTAACACACTGTGCAGCCAAACTTGGAATTTGCATGGCTTTTAGCTTCCAAATGCTGGTGTCCCCATCTTGGTTTTGTCCTTCCTTAGCAGTATCTATTCCCTTTCAAGATAAGAACTAGGAGCAGAAAGATAATGGGAAACTGCAGGAGGATCAGTCTGTGAAATGTCCCGATTGTGTGGGATAGCATTTTTCTTTCTAGTTTTCATCAAAATATTAATAATATTAATTAATTAAAAAGTACAGGCCAGCCCAACAGCAGCAAAAAACAGAACACTGGCAAATCTGAGCCTCTCTGTCAAGGAACTTCATGAAATTCAATTAGGCTATGAAAGGAAAAAAAAAAAAGGGAGGGATGTCCATTTTGGACAATCTTGATTTTTGAAATTGAGAATTGCCACACACTATTATTGTGTGAGCGTACCCCAAGTGAAATGCCCATTTTTCTTAAAATAAACATGGCCAAAGACACAGCAGGTTCCTTAAGACACTGACAACTCTTTAAGGTGTACTGTGTGATCTGGATTAAAATAGACTAAAAACAAATCCCCCTGACTCATACTTGCAGGACTGCACCTTAGCTTCAGTCTAACTATTAGCATCCCACAGCAAACATTATACAGTCGCAGCTAAGTTCTCAGGAGGTCACCCTCCTTTCTATCACCTCTGAAGCTTGCCTGGGGTTACCCCTCTCACCCAGCAATCCCTAGGCTGAACTGCTGCTGCAGGCAACTCCCCAAAGCCTCCCTTCCTGCAAGCCATACTGCAACATGAACAGTTTAATCCCAGAAAGGCTGTAAGGGCAAAGCAAGAAAACTGCTGCTCAGCACCAGCAAACATAGCAGGACATAACATACCACACATCTCCTCAACTGCAGAATGAGCTGTTAAGCATCACCAAACATATTGAAATTCTGTGTCTCTTCAGCTCAACTGGAAAAGGACATGCTGCAGTTTCACAAAGAGAGCATAATTTTCCAAATGCTTTACAGAATGAAAGTTAGTTTATCTTTCTCTGAAATTAAGAGGATCTTTTCATTCTCCTTGTTAGTGTTTATCATAACACATTTGGAGGCTCAACATAAATCAGAGCCAGAGGAACACCTGTTTTAAATAACTTAAATATCTTTAGTGAGAGAACAGTTATTGAAACCCACCCTCCAGAAAACATGAATGCTCCTGACAACAAGGAAGACCAGAATTCAGCTATATTTAAACAAATGAATTGTTTCAACGTGAATGTTGAATAGTTACAGAGTTCCTGTTATTGCTAGTGCATTAGGAACTAATTAGCAAGAAGTTAAATATAGGACTATTGGAACCTCCAAATAGGTATGTTTACACTTATGAGCCAACATTTAGTATATTTGTCATACGCTATTATTATGAACTGAACAATTTAATTGCTTAAATCATTTGAAGTAAAAGAATTAGAAAGCTGTCATGAATGCACTCTGCTTGTGTTTTAATTATTAAAACTAACCTAAGTCCTATTAGGCTAGTTTGTGTTTACCCAGTTTCACATGGCACTATCACAGCACCCAAGACAATTACCTCTGTTTATAGGACATAATGAATAAATAGCTTTCAGTAGATATTGTCTGGCCTCAGAGCTACCATACACTCCAAGATCACCTCCAAAAAAAGAGCCAAGCTGGGCATTTACTTTTGTTCCCCAAATGTGAGCAGCTACATTTAAAACCATACCATCACCATGGGGAAGGTGGTAATTATTGACTTCAGCAACAGAGAAAATAACATTTAATTTCTGCTCCATCCCCACTGTCCCTTTCTGCATCCTCTCCAGAGAGAGGGCACAGAAAAGGTCACAGCTACTGCAAGACTGCTGCAGAAAGATGGTCTACTTGTACGCTCATTCCTGTGTCATCATGTTTCCTACACCGCAGGACACAGGACATCACCTCCATTTTCTTCTCCAGCTTATCTGACCCTCCTGCCTAAACTGCTTGTTGTCTTGAGGACACTGCCATCTGCTAGCCTGCACTTCTTTATTCCAAAGCTTCACAAGGGAAAACATAAATCTCCTCAAACATTCCCAATGTAACACAAATAGCTTCAGACATCACTTTAAGTAACATCCTAAAAATCTTTTTCTTAAATAAAAATAAAAGGAATACATATCACCCAGGATTACCTAGGAGAAGAGAAAGCCCATGATCTGGGAACAGCACAAAATTAATTCTTGCACTTTGACAATGCACAACCACTTCTTTGTTATATATAGTCCAGTATTTGCTCAGGTTTTCACCCTCTGTGCACCTCAAACTCTACTGCAAAGCCAGCATAAATTTAAAAAAGAAAATAAGCAGAAATGTTTTGTTACATCTGCTTAATAGAAAAAATATTTTTTAAGCTCTAGCTGCTTACACACAAAGCAGTTCACAGCAGCTGAAAAGACAGAATACAGATCTTGCTAACCACTGAATACAGCAATTAGCTAAGAGAAGAGCAGAAGCAACTCTCAATTTGCTTTTATAGAGCTTATCAATTTTATTTTGCACTGTTACATTTCTGTAGTTTATATAAAAAGCCAGTAGCTATTTGGCAAGATTTACATCTAGAAACAGCAATTTAATCACACATGAAAGATCAGGGGAACTGGATGCCTCAGGACATTGCAAACTTCTCACCTCCCACTAACCTGCCTGAAACTTGCCTTGGTCATGTTCTATGTTAACTAAAAATAATTTTTAAGTATCTGTTTCTGTAAGTTCATCACTCTAAATAGAGAGATGAAGTTTATTAAAGTTATCATGTGAAATACTGGAATGCTTGCACAGCAGAAAACAGCAGCTTGCAAGTTCAGCAATCTTCCCTCTGCAGTGATGTAACTGCATTAACAAAGCTAAATTCCTAGTCATTTCTTGACCAGGCAGAGCACAGTTGAATGGCAGATGTTAGAGATTTCATCACAAACAAAAAAAAAAAAAAA